>WEKY01012247.1:2803-16778 GCA_013390045.1 Picathartes gymnocephalus
TGTGGGTCATGGGTAAGACCAACTGTAAATATTGTTTACTTCCCCTCATTATTGGTATATGGTATCTGACTTCTTCGAGCTCCTTCATATCTTGCCCCAAGAGAGGTCCTCTGGGGAAGTCAGCCAGCTACTCTGGAAGAAGAAGGAGATTCCTATTCCCGTTCCGTCCAAGGTTTCCATTCTAAAATTATGTATGCTTACATGTTGCTTACACTAATGTGGAAATAACCTCGACTGAGATATTCAGCACAGACTTGAACAATTTTTAACAACCACAACATTGTCACTGGCCCTTAGAGATTCTTAGAAGAAATTTAGACTAAGGGCTATTACTATATTTTTAGCCTGCTTAATAGCAAGTGGGGCTAGACCTCCAGTGCTTGCATCTGTTGCAGTTTTTCTCAGAAGGCTGATTCTTTCATACTGACACTGAGTTTATCTCACTCCTGCCCCTTGAACCGCTGTTGGGGACCACAAAGGCTTCTGCAGCCACAGAGTCATCATCAAAAGATAAGATGAGCTAAGTGATGAATCATGTGCCATCTATCATCATCTGTTGGAGAGAAATTAGGACTGATAGATCATAATCCACAAAAATCTATGGACTGGCAGATTTCTTGCCAGTCTTCTTGCCAGTATCATACATTGTATAGAAATTGCTCTTGGCAGACTAGAAAAGTAATTTGCAAAAATACCATTCTATTTTTGCTGTCTGCAGACAAACACTCCCCCACTTTCCCTCTCTGCTTTCTTGCTAAACTTTGATGGTCACAGAACCATAGGGAAAATTGCTTAAATCTATCTTTGTGCAGATACAAGTGCATGTGATATTTTTAACAGCTTGAGAATGCTTACGGGTTTGCATTTTTCTCCAAAAGTTGCTTGACTCATGGGAAGTTGTGTGCAAGTAACTTCACACAAATCCCTTTATCTGAGCTGTGAAGCCAAAAAGGGAAGGGAAAGTTTTGAAACTGACTCTTGGTATTCCCATGGCTCTGCACAGACCAGCAGGTACACCCAGGGCTGCAGCCAGGCACAGAAGCGCAGGGGCAAGGAGAGTAGCTCTTCTGAAGCCCTGGGCCACCTATTACTGCCCATAACGGCCCTCCCAGCCGTCACTGGAGAAGAGCCACTCTTATTCATGTGGGGACTCTTTTGAGATGATTGCCATGAAGATACACCTAACATTTACCACAGGGGCCCCATTCCCTCATTTAGGGGGTGCAAACTGAGGAAATTGCAAACAGCAGGGACTTGCCAGCATCCCTGACTAGAAAGAAGGCTAAAAATAAGTGGTTTTGCTTTCCCTGCAGGACAGCTTGTGGGGTAGGGAGGTCAGACATATTTCCAGACAGACCTGGGCTGTGCAAGAGGCATCAGGCCTTCCCTACTGCCTCTGGTACCACAAAAAGCAGGAACTGTGGGAGCACCACATGGTTCTGGTGTCTCTCTTTTAATCCCTTTGAAGACCTATGTCCTCAAATACATAGGCCACCAAAAAGAGAAATTCTGTTGGGACCTTCTAGATACACAGATATTAATTGATCAGCCATTATTTAAACTTTGGATAATCTTTGCAGGGACAAGCTTTTTGACCTCTGATCAAGCAATCTGATAACCAGAAATGCCCTTCTTTGAAAAAGCGGGATTTTATCCATGGCTGTTCCAGGGCTTGTTTTCTGCCAGAATGGCATTGCAAGGACACCACTGGTGCCATTCTGTCCTCTGTGAAGAAATCACCTTTGCATACTAAAAATGGAGGCGTTTAGGGCTACTCATTTAAATGTGCAAATATTGACAGGAGTAAAATTTAACAGGGAGCGCACAAAAGGATCTAAAGCCTACCATCTCAGGTCTTTGAACAAAAAATATTGACAAAACCAGACGTGAATATAGTTAATTCAGATAATGATTTCACTCTTGTGTCTGGTATTCCTAGCTCATTAGAAGACCATAGCCTGAGAAGAAAGATAATTAATTCATACCTAAGAGCATTTCATCCTCTATAAATGTTTGTTTTCTACATGGTTTACTTTTTTTTTACACAAATCTTATGCTTGGTGTAAAACAAATATTGCTGGATTCATCTTTTTGGGTATTTTTTTTCATGTTGTAACTGGCAGAAGTCCTTCAGCAGTCACCCATGGAGTGTTAAGTGAAATAGACACACTGAGAGTCAATGTTTGGAGTCAATTCCACAGGAATTTTGTGTCTTGTTTGTGTGACAGGGTCATCCATTACCCCTGCCTGCCCAGTACCCATGGCAGTGGTTCATACAGGTGATGGCTTTCATGGGCTCTCATGCCTGTCACTGCACTCAGGGTAATGAGCAGTAAGCTTTACCCATCTAAAAGGTATAGCAACTCTTAATAGCTTGTTTGTTGTAAGGCTGAATGGGAGCAGAGACCTCAAATAGCATGATGTGGAAATATGAGAGGAATGCAAATCAGCAGGTGTCAGAACTGGAGCCAGACCAGGGAGCAAAGGCGGGAGGAACAGCTTCGCACCTCTCACTGCAGACTCTGAGCAAAGACCCAGACTGCACCGTCCAGTTGCCTTCCACCTTCCCAGTGAAATCCATGCGGAATTGGCCTTGGGCAAAGGCTGTCACTTGAAAACATCAGCTGTTTGCATTCTCATGCAATTTGCAGCTCTTCCTTGTTTCAGAAAGACAGTGAGTTTGAACATTTAGAGGTTCTAAATGTTCAATCTCATCTAATTTTAAGCACATAAAGAAAGGCTTGTCATCAAAGCTGTCTGGCAAAACTCTCTTCAGAGAGAGCCAGGCAATTCCCCAGAGTGATTCACCCCACCTACCTCAGGCACTATTCTTAGGATGCAGTGAATCACTTTATGGAATCGTCCCACTGACTGGAAGGAGAGCCCAGGCAAATGGCTTATGCTAGACCTGCACCTTTAATGTGGCTAAGGTTAGATGAACTCAGTCCCTTCCCTGATGATAGTCTTTCCACTACCAGCTGCAATGTCTTCTGCTCTTATGCATAATGATAAAGGACAATTAATTTGGGTCTGGAATTTCAATTGACTTATAGAACTTGGGTTTTTCATAATAATTGCAAGGATTCAAAAAGATGCCGGCCCATATCTTCCTTGGAGATGTAATGCTGGACTCCACACAGAGGATTCCTGATAAGCTATAATGCCATGATACTGTTGCCTTCTCTGAGTGCTTCAGGGAAAACCTGGCACTGTCTCAAACCTGGCTTATAAAGCAACAGCCCAACAGCCTGTCTTTGTGAGGGCTATAGACCTGTCTTTTGAGGAATGATTTGGTCTCTTGCCAGCCATGTGGTCACTGAAAAGACATGGATGAAGATGCTGCTGTTTTTTCCAAGTAAGATCAGTTTGTTAGTCACCACATCTATATTTCCTTTCTTATCCAGGGGAAATTTAGGGAACTTGGCTTTCTTTCCTTCCAATTGGTCCATAGCCAAGACCACAGGGTGGGGTATTGTCATAGTAAAACTAAGATAGGAAGGACTTCATCAAATTACCTCCCAGTCAGACTGAGTTCTTCCTCAGAGCTCTGTGAAATCCCCCAGGCATCTACTACATGAAAAATTCAAGAAGGTGGCAGGTCCTACGGTGTTTTTTGGGTACATGAGTGTATGCACAGCTACTCCAGTTACACCAAACCTTTCAATGCAGAATGTTCTGCTAGGGGAGTTTTCCCATCCAATGAAATGGAAGATCAGGCCTTGAATAGCTTCAGTGGCTAGAGCAGATCCAGTGTCAGGTCAAAGGCAGGAACATTTTGGGGAGAAGCTTCAGAACTCTTGAGATGAAAGAAGAGAAGCTGCTATGCAAACAGCCTGTTGCTCTACTGATAAGAGGCAATGTAAACAAGAAAGCCAGGGACTGACAAACAACTCTTGAGCACCAGGATTCCTCAGGAAATGTGAGTAAAATCTTCAGAGTGGGTTCACAGCATTGCATCTCTTTATGAGAGGCACTGTAGGTTTCTGGATGAAAGCATATTGCTCCTAGGTGAAAACTGACCTAGTTCGTGAGTAAACGTGTACAGCCACTCTCCTGCAGGGCTGTGAGTATTTCTGGCAGAATGAGAGGACAAACTGACTTGAAGAAAACAATAATGAAAAAAAAGGTCACCTATATACAGATACCCACAATTAAATTATGTTAATATTTCAAAATGCCTTGATCTTCATTACCATTAAGAGTGTTACTAAAACTGAAATCTTGTCATGGTCTGTCAGTTTTGCACTGTAATCTTGGCAGGCATGGATGAGCCAGGTCTTGTCCATGGTTCTCCAGTGGAAAAAATGCCTCTTATCTGGCTGAGTCACATGTGCTTCCAGCAGGGTGTGGCCAGAGACCAGACCCAATTTGCCTGTGTACCCTCCTGGCAGCTGTGTGAGGCAACTGCTGGGCAATTCTGACTCCAAACAGCCATTTCTAGAGTATGGGAGCAGACAGGAAAAGAAAGGACTGCTATTAAAGTCTTGAGAGTAAGAATTTTCCCTTTGGTGTCACATACCGAAAAGCACATCCTCTATCAAGATGGTTGAAGAAAGCTCCTTTTACTGGGGAAGGTGGTTAGCTGTGGCAATTAAATGAACAAGTCCTCCCTTCTTTTCATTATACCAATGTGTATGCACATGCCCTCTTCAGCATGTCTCTGTTGGAGACACAATGACTGTAATATCTATGTCCTAAGGCTCACCTGACATTTCTTAGTGGAATACACCCAATAACATGACCTCAGGTCTGAAAACAAGCTAACTAATGGAAAATGTGTTCAGCTACTTAGCTAGGCTGTGCCGATGAATAGTCTTCCTTTAAAAGTGCCACTCTCCCCAAATTTCTGAAATTCAAGCATCCTTTGAAACTGGTATAAAATTGATGAAAAGCCTCTGGAGAAGCCAAGTAAATCTATGTCAATGCCTCAGTAAAGAAGTAACCATGACGCCCAAGTGAAACACATTGCTGTAGGGATTTTCCAGAAGAGACACTTGTGGAGCTTGAAAGGTCCCATCCCTATTGTACATATTTGTTGGAGCTTAGGATTTTTCCTTTTTTGTTTTCTTTCTCTTAGGGATTTTCTCCCATTTTGTTGCTAAGAAACAGTAATGATCAGTACTTAAGAGAAACAAAATAAGTAACCGTGGAGAAGGGGGAGGAGTGCAGCTGGCTTTACTATGGTAGCTGAGGGACATTCTCCTCGGAAGGGCAGAGATACCATGAGACTGGGGCTAGGTGAAGGGGCTGGGCACAGCTCCTAGATCTGTCTTGCTCCCTCAGCATTCGGAGGGGAAGGAGGCTGCGGTGGCTGTGGGAAGAATTTGCCACCACTGCCAGGTCCTGTCTCCTGCTGCCTTCTACCGTGAGTGGAGCTCTGCTCGAGAGAGCGGCTGTTGCACTGAGGCCTTATTGATACCCCATATAACCAAACCAGGGATCCTTCACTGTCTGCTCAGGTGCCTCAGGGGAAACCCCAGGATCCCTGAGCCCCTTCCCCCTCCAAGAGAGCCTCTCTCTGCCCTGTTCGGGAGCCGGGCTGCCGCTGCCCAGTCACTCTGCTTCTCTGCCACTGGTGAGGGGTTTTTTCGCTACACTGTAGCCCACACCCCTGCCTGCCCACACGCCCTGCGGTTCCAGCTACAGCAGTGGAGTTTCTGATACATCGTGTCTACTACTCCGGGATTTTCCTCGTCCCTGCCTCCAGCTGCTGCTCCGAGGTCCCTGGTACAACTCATTCCACTATCCAGAGGGGCATTGGGATCGGCTGCCCCGGCGGTTTGTGAAGGAAGCCTTTTTTCCATCCCTTCCCGCCTCGGCCAGGCCGCCATTACCGCGTGGTGCCCGAGCTCTCAGCACAGCGCCCCCTGCAGCCACGGGGGAATCATCGCACCTGCCCTGCCCGCAGCCAGCAGCGCCCCTGCCGGCTGTGTCCGGAACTGCACCGAAAGGAAGGTGCTTAAAGAGCGGGAAGAGAGACTATTTATTTTTTGGGCTTTCTAGGGTTTTGTTTGTTGTTGTTGTTTGTTTGCCTTGTCATATAGATACACAGCAGTAAAGTACTGTTATTCCTTTTCTCATATCTTTGCTTGAAAGCCCCTTAATTTCAGAGTTACAATAGTTTGGAGGGAGGGGGTCATATTCTCCATTACAAGGGAGGTTGCCACCTTCCTTGGCAGACACCTGTCTTTCAAACCAAGACAATATTTATGATTTCTAGATCAGATCTGATATATTTATCTCTAGTCAAAAAACAAGGACTGTGGTCTTTTTGACTGCTCTCAAATTTCAGTGTTCTGGCCACTGGTCGGGAAACCAACTGAAGCAGCGAAAGCTACTCCCACTCA
This sequence comes from Picathartes gymnocephalus, assembly GCA_013390045.1. NCBI lineage: Eukaryota > Metazoa > Chordata > Aves > Passeriformes > Picathartidae > Picathartes > Picathartes gymnocephalus. Next base: position 9,151 of record WEKY01012247.1, read on the forward strand.
TGTACCTGGATTGTTGTCTGTGGCAACAGAGCACTGAAGGAAGGTGGTGGCTGACTGATGCCCTAATATTAAATCAGGATGCACGTGAGAAACATACCTGATCCAGAAACTCAAAGAAAGTGCTCTCCCATCTGGTAATATATATGTAGCCCTTGACTGGTGCGTGTCCATGCCCAAATCAACATGTATGTTTTCTTTTTTGAGCTGACATCTTCAGAGTCCCAGCACATAATTCACATCTGAGGTTTATCTACATTTTCACTTCTATAGCTTCTGATACACACCTAGCTCTGGAGCTTTGAGAACTAGTTCCCACTGTGAGATGAGGACTACAAGTTGTGGAAAAACAAGTTTTCTTCCATTATTTTTCTGAGCTACCCATTTTCAGTGGATTAAATTCCTGGTGGATCTTCTTGAATGCAAGCAGAATTGTCAAGGGAGAAAAATATGACCAGGTGTTCACACAGTCTTCTAAAACCTCGAATGTACTTATCTTTTTAATTTTTCTCTGCAGATAATTGAGGACAAAATTTTCCAGCCCAACATCCTTATCAATTCAAAGTTATTGGTGTATTTGTTAGTGCTGATGCGTTTGATAATCCAGGGTTATATTCCAGTGTCATATAAATGACACACTCAGAAACAAGATGCCAACATTCTCCGTCCTTTCCTAGAAACTAATTTAGCCATAAGCCTTGAAAGAGACTAGGAAGGAAAGGCTCAGTATGTGTATATTAGAGTTGATCAAGAATCAAATTCTTCTTAAAAAACACTCACTTATTTCATATGAAGTCCTCTCAAGAGTTATGAATTCAGCAGAACTCTTTCACAGATCACCAAATATTCTGAGTTGGAAGGGATCCACAAAGATCATCAAGTCCAACTCTTAAGTGAATGGCCCATATGGAGGTTCGAAATTAAAAGCAGGACTTCATTTTCCATCTAATATAGCCTGTTAGCCAACAGTGACCATCCCAGTAGTCACTTAGCCCATGTGAGATCTAGGAGAGTCTTCAGTGAGCAGAGGCTGAAGTCAGAGAGATGTTCTAGGTGAATGTTTTATGTTATTTCCACCACACTGCAGAGATAGTTTCAACTCATTGGCAGTTTTATTCCCTATAAATAAAAATATTCATTTGGATAAAGAGAGCTGATTACAATCCCTGGTCATTTTGACACTCACCAGAGAAAAGGGAAGATTGAATTCAATGATTGCTGTATGTCTAGAGCAGGAAAACTAGGCAGGTTTTGGCTGATATAGGTAATTGTATAGTTAAAAAGGTGGTGATGTTTTTCTATAGGTAGTTTGAATTCTTCAGTTTTTACTGACTATTACAGCTCAAGAAGTGGTATCTGGATCAGGACCATTTTTAGAACAACATTCCCATTTTAGGCTTAATTTGTCTGCAGTGTGAGTTGGCTTTGGATGCCAAAGTATCAAAGTCTGGGAGATTTTTCCACCATGAAAAACCACCACATGCAATTGTAGAAATGACAAACCTTCTGCTTTGGACATATGTAACTTAAAAACAAGACAGGAAACCAAAACTAACCAGATCTAAATATGACACAGAAACCAGGCTGGACTGGTACTTTCATAACCATACCCTATCCACTCAGAAATCGAAGGTATTTTGGTTTGGATCCTTTGTACCGAAAAAGCTCAATACTGCCTAGTCTTTTAGATTGGAAACACGAACATTTGAACACGTAAAAAACCAAACCAAACCAAACCAAACCAAACCAAACCAAACCAAACCAAACCAAACCAAACCAAACCAAACCAAACCAAACCTAAACGAAACAAAACTAAACAAAACAAAAGAATGTGAAAAACGTGTTAGAATCTTTTATGGCTGCCTAAAAGACTAACCATAAAGCATAACTAACTATTACACTGATTGGAAAATCCAACTTAGGAAAGACCTTTTGCTATTTGTTTCAGACCCCTTCCCTCCAGACTACTGCAATCACAACAGAAATTGGTGTGAATTAGAAATGGACAAATACACATGATGGAGTTGTGTGTGCCAGAAATCTCTTTAGCTTCACTGATTTCAACTAATCGCAGCACAAAATATCTCCCCAGAATTATCTACAGTACAGGTAGATCTGGCTGCCATTCAGGTCACTATTTTTGCTGTTAACTTAAAGTGACTAGCCCTGCCTACCTGCTAAGGTAAAATATTGTTAAATGGTTTCTGCTTTCTTTACCAACATTTTTAGATGTGGCTGAAGTAAAATCATTAGTCAGGCCTCCTAACCTTGAAGACATGCATGATCTGTTAAGGAGAAAGTCTTCTCCTATTATTACAAAAAAGCAGTATCAAACTGCAAAAATTATGAGTCAGTGATAAAATTGCATCAAGGATGTTCATTTTAAAAAGTTCAACAGTATAAAAGTCACACTAAAACTTCACTCAATCTCTTTTGCAGATTATTGGTGGAGCACTTGTTCAAACACTGTTCAACCAGCACTATGGTGATCATATCCATTAGACTATTTATTTGACAATTTTTTCAATAATTTATCTATATCTGATGATACTGCTTTTGTAAGTGAGAAAACGTAAATTATCCATCTCACTTAATTTTGGTGCCACAAGATTCTGTGGCGTGCTTTTGTACTAGTGTCATAGAAACCTTTTTCCTTCTGTGCCTGACTGATTGCCCCTACTGCACCTGAATAATATTTGCAATGGAAAAGACAACTTGTCTTTCTCAATTAGAGAGCTTGACTGTTCTTACAAATGACCAAGTTTCTTGATCTCTTTGTCCTTTGAATTTGAACAATAAATTTTGTTTATATATTGTTCACACAAGGTGGACTTTGTCTTTTTAAGTTCTTCTGCATGTTCATCTCCCTGTCTGAAAAATAAACTGGTGGGAGTGAGGGAGAGAGGGCAAATTGACACTGATCAGATGCTTGTCTGACCTGGTCATCAGGAGTCGCACCCTTTCAGGATGGGGCAAACAGTTGGTATGAGAGCAAATCTGGGGGGGTGGTGAGAAAATATTCTCTTGGTGGTTACCTTATTTAGGTATTATAGAGACATTTTCTGTCTCTGTTTCTCTGTGGAGATAACTGGGGTGGGGTGTGGGGAGGAAGTGGTTTTTTCATTAGTCAAAAAGGCAAAGGGAGGTGTATATTTCCTCTTCTGAAATGGCAATGCTTCTGAAAGCAGCTTGGGTTTTGGTTGGTTTTTTTTGGTTGGTTGGTTGTGGGATTTTTTTTTGTGTTTATTCAGGCACATAGGACAAGGGAATAAGTAAATGTCACTGCTAGAGCCCCCATGGCACCATGAGGACAATGAGCCTGAAGACCCATACAGACCAACTTTTTTTCTTGGGCTGGCAGTGGAACTTCACACTTCAGTGTTGCCTTATCAAACCTGAACCTGTGAGAAAGCCCTTATATGGTACCCATCCCAAAGAGGCTCAGTTCATAAGTTGGTAAGCAACTCAGCGCTTTCAAAGACAGTCAGAGTCTTTGACTACATATGGTTGTTGTCTTCTTTATCTAGAAATGCAGATGGAAAAGCTGGCAAAAGTAGAGATAGCATGACAAATGTGGTTGAAGGTGTGGCATAGCTTCACTGAAAGAGGACATCAGCTCGACTAGGGTGCTTTAGTTCAGAAAAGAGGTTGATGAGGAGGTGTGATAGGTACAACCACTTCTGAAAGACAGAGAGAAGGCGAACAGAGAAGATTTTGTTACTGCTTCTTAGAACACAAGGTCCAAGGGCATCAAACAAACTTAACAGGTTGTTAATTTAAGACACATAATACAAATAATATGTAGATGAACTGTGAAGTTCTTTGGCCTGGGAAACTGAATACTGAGGAGTGATTAGACAAATTCTTTGCAGTCAAATACAGCAGGACAACTAAACAAAAAATTGCTGCTACAACTACAGGCAGTAAAATCTTTAGACTGCAGGTAGAACTGAAGGAATGATAAACCATAGAAGCTATTATACAGGGACTAATCAAGTATATAATAAAAAGATATTGAAATAATTCAAACCTGGATGCCAAGTTTTTGAAGGTTTTGGGGGTTAGACCCATTGTAGTGTCACCTATGATGATTAACTCCACATAGTTCTACATTCAGAAATGTCAGGTCTTGTTATGCTTTGCCTTTTTTCCCCGAATTTTGGCTCATGCTTAGAATACTACTTATTTTTTTCTCCCTAAGTCTCCTGGAGCTAATGACTGATTTAATAAAAGTTCTGGAGAGATCTGTCAGAATACCACCTCTACAAGAGTCTGTGCAGTACCATAGCTACATGTAATAAAATCACACCATGTATTTTTTAACGTAAACAAATATGGCGATATTCTTATTTCATTCTTATGACCTTTTGCTTCAAGGGTAAATGCAATCTTAATTTCTAACATTTCTCAGCTTTTGCAGAGGCATTCTAAGAGGCTCAGTTTTAAACAAGATGGAACATGTTCACAGCTGAAATCTAAATGGGTTCTGTATCCCTGTTGAAATGTTCTGCCTAAATGTTTGATCCTTAAAGCAGTCTACACTCTGCCCACAGCAAATGTTCCTCCCAGCTGCTGTTCTTCCCATTAACAGAAAGGGGAAGAAGAATTAAGGTACTACTCTATCCTAACATGTTGAAGCCAAGAGTTCATTAGCTGCCATCCAATATGGAGTGGACTCTAATATTTAGTATTTGCCTGCCCATATATTCAGAACTCATACTGCATGAAAATAGCGTTTACTTGGTTAGAAACATTTTCCTGATAATTTAGTCCTTTAAATTTCAAGTCATTCAAACAGGGCTTCCTCCTCCTTTCCTTTCTGGAAAACACTTACCAAATACAATAAATGTGAGGACTTTTTTTTTCATTACCCTATGTTTGGCCATAAGGGGAAGTTTTGTCTTGGAGTGGAAGCAGAGAAGACAAAAGCCCTAAGATCATGCTGGATTCAGCCCATTAATCCCTAAATTATCATAGATTAGTCACTGTATTTCCACCTGATGAATTTCTAAAATTTTATTCCCTCTTGCCCTTTGTCTCCTTAGTCATTCTTCATTACTTGAACAAATATGAGTAAAATAGAATCTCCTTGTATTTCCATATACTGCAGGTACAAAAAACAAAACAAACCAAAAAACCAGAACAAAAAAATAATAACAAAGAAAAAAAACTAAAACAAAACTTTGTTTGGAGAAAACAAAAAAAAAAAAAGTAACACCTTTCAGATCAGCTCAGTGACGAGCCAATTTTTCCCTACAGCTTTTTAGATAAAGAGTCATACCAGTACAAAATTATATCATCCTGAATAATTTTCAAGGCAGATATCACAGTTCCTCCCATTCAGTGGAATGCAGATACCTCTGGAGTTCATTCCAGGCAGTAGATGAAGGTCTGTCAGAGGACCCATTGTGCTAGATAAGCCTGTTAAACTCTGTCTATTCCTTGATTCCTCAGTCTCACCCAGTAGCCTTAGAGGCACTGTACTTCATTTTTGGCCTTATGTTAATAGAAGTTAATTGGGAGGACACTTTTTCTGTCACACCAGGCTGCTTGTGGAAAGTTTGATGACTCTCATCAGCCTGTCTCCTTTCGTCTAGATGATTCTGGGAATATTTATTCACCTAAATATTAATGTACCAAAAATTTACTCATCCCTCCCTGGGAATATGGACGGGTTCTTTCCATCTCAGATTCTTTCTTTTTCCTTCTGTTCTTTTTTTCTTGTAGCCATCTGACTACTGCACTGACTAACACAGCATATTAGGCAAGCAGAATTCATGTGAGTGTGTATTAAATTACCCAGTGCAAGCTTGTCATTGCAATTGGTCACATTTCTTCTTTTCTCTGTTTCAGCAAAGCGTTATCCCTGAGCTTTCTGCCACAAGCTTCTTTGAGGTGGAGAGGAAAGTCATGAGAGAACACTCAAACCACGCAAAATGAAAAGTAAAAAATCAGACACACACAGAGAAAAGGATAAAAAACCTCTTAAAAGAAGCATTTTGGCCAGGCTTTGTGACTGCAGAGCTTCCACTTTCAGTGTCTGGGAGAAATGACCAAGGACACAGTACTTGTGGAATAGTGATGCAATGTTATAACCATACACCATGTTTAGCAAAGCAATATCATTAACAGACTCCACCAATAGCAGTCTCTTTTGTGGGAGTTATTCTTCTCTGTGAAAATAATTAAACATTCACTGGCCCAGAGCAATGATAGGCACTTAGGAGGGATATGATGGCACAATGGCTAGATCTCTCACTGGGGGATACAGGAGACCAAGGTTCAAGATCCTTCTTTAGCATTTATTTATTTAAAAGCCCTAGTAGACAGTATTTATCTACTTTAATAATACTAACAAGAGTTTTCGTTTGGAAAAGTCTTATTTCAAGTATGTAACAGCACCATGGTGAGAGTACTCCACTACATTGTGGACAAGCGGCTTTTTGATTTCTTAAACTGACTCAGAGACAGATGCTTATTATCAATTAGTCATTCTAGAGAGCAGAAGACTGATCTCCTTTCCCTTGGGTTTTCCCCCACCAAACAACAATGCCATTCCTGTGGCAAGAAAAAAGCATCCCTGTGGTAGGCTTCCTCATCTCATTTGACACCTTTTTTCTGGAGTCTATAAGGAAGCCAAGAACTCTTGTAAATGAGTTTTGAAATCCTCTGAAATGGGCTTTCCTTTTGAAGCAGTTCAGCAGTGTGGCACCATCTTGACTCTTGTTCAGGGAGAACAACCCCAAGAGGAAATATTCAAGCCATTTCGAGCTCTAGGTCAGGGTGGAGGGGCCAGGAGCTCCGGCCCCAGCACTAAGGCTTGTGGAGTAGACTTTGTTACAAATCAGCTTAGCTGGAAAACAGTTTTTTGAGGATTACTGAGAGAGCAGCTAACAGCAGGATAATTTGATTAGACACATGGAATTAGGTGAAGGAGGGGCTTAAAATAAACTGCTTAGATATTTTAAAGCTATGACTAATAGGAGAGACTGGAAGAGTGCTCTGGATATTTTTTGTGTTAGATTTTCAAAGAAAGCACTCAAGAAGATTTGCTGGTGGCAAAGGCTATGTTGAGGAGGAAGTCTTGTGAGTATGAGCACAAGGCATTGGGCAGGGGTACTGGACCATGAAGAGCTGCTGCACGAGTCTCTCTCATGGGAAAGGGTGCTTGGCAGGATATGGTTTAGGGTCTGCCCTGTAGAGGTGGGTTGTTATTCCAGTTTGGACTAGGAAAACTTTTTCTTAGTTTTAATAATGTATTATGGTTACAGTTTATCTCAAACAGAAACTGAAACACGGCTACAGCAAATCCTATCGGCTGTCAAGAAAACTCTGGGAGGCACAAAATCAGTATCATGTTTTATGCTTGTGATGGGCTTGCAGTGGTATCAATACTCCAATTAATCCCTCACTAGGCAATATGCCACCATTATTTTTACTTTAACTGCATAGAAATTTTAAAAATTATAGTAATTTTTTTAAAAGATCAGGGGAAAAAAAAAGAAGAGCCAACAAAAATGACAGTTAAAGAGTCCCAATATGTGATCAGAAATCAGAGAGTGATTACTGTGCCCCAGGGCCTCAGTAACCTCCTAATAAAAATTTAAATATTAGTGTAATGAGGCAGGCAG
>WEKY01012253.1:2316-115638 GCA_013390045.1 Picathartes gymnocephalus
TCACCTCCCTCCAACGTGACAGCGATCTACCCACACGGCTTTCTCTACAAAATAACTTGGCAAAAACTTTTAGCCCAGCTCATCCTTATTACTGAGTGACTTTATGGGGTTTTTTTTTTGTCTTTATTNCTCCCTGTGCAATACTTCTGAACACTCATCATGTCCATTTCTCCACCCTGAGGTCTGACTAGTTGAGACTGATGAAGTCTGAGCGCAGACTTTGAGGGATTTCTAATGGTATAATCAGGAGGTGGCTGTTGAGCTTCAAAACATGTCATTTTCAGGCTTCAGTGTTTATTTTAAATCCTAAAGGACATCTTAGGATTCCTAAAAGATTATTGAACAGGGCCTCCCAACTGCTCTTCTTGCTTGTTTTTGTTTTTGTTTTTGTTTTTTTTTTTTTTTTTACAAAATCAGCAGCCCAGTCAATAACCTGTTAGGAAAAGGAGATAAATATAATGGGGGAGCAGGGGGAGAAGAGAGGACTTGTGTGATAACATATTCTTCCTGGATGTCATAGACCATGTGCAAATAATGAGCACACTGAAAGGAAGGCAGAACCTGGTTAAGTATTGTGTCAGGAGAGCCTGTGATCTCAGGCTATTAAATACTACAGCGCTCCTTCAGAGCATCATAATTCAAAAGGAAGGTGACAGTGTGGTACCCGTGAGCTGCTGCCTGGCATCGGGCTGTAAGGGAGGGGGGAGCAAGATCAGAGCAGGCTTTGGGATGAAAGGAGGTTATCTCATTTTCATAAGGAAGATTGCTCGAATACCTGCTTTGACCTCTTGTGTCGGAGCATGAATTTCAATGAAGGGATAAATGGTGACATCTCACCCCTTTTTGAGTTTTTGAGGATTGAGCTGTGTTATATTAAATCGTGCTTGGAAATCTCTGGTTAATACATTTAGAGAAACAGTTCTCAGGAAGATCTACCTCTCTTCCTTCCTCCTTAAAACAGAAATGAATCCAAATTGCTAATAAAATATAAGAGCTCAAAGATGTTGTACACAGACCATGTTTCTGGGCTGAGTATTTTTTTTAATGTCAGTTTTCCCACAGCTGTTAAAATGTTACCATCATTAAGGTATCAAAACTGTCTAGCCAAGAAGAGAGACTTTTCTTTCTTTAGGCTCTTGAATTGTTTGAATATTTTGTTTAGGAGGGCTCCTTTCTTTGTCTCATTCTGTGGAGAAAGTAAACTTGTAATCTGTCTGTACTGTAAATCTTAGTTAAGAGCCATTCATTGAAGAATAAACTATGCTTTCTCCTGTGAGGCTATTTTTCTAACAAATAAGATTATGTGCCTGCAAACTAACAAAGGGGATTAGCAGATATATGTTGTCTTATATGCATTTTGAAACTGTTTTCTTAAATCATAGGAAAAACTCATTTTAAGTTTACGTTTATTAAAAAAAATTACTGACATTCAGGATTTATTTCTGCTTTGCCATGTGTTGCCAATCAAAACCAGGGAGGCTATGTTGTAGTTCAGAATTAGAAAAGGACTTGTTGAAGGGATCAGGAATATTTTGAAGTGCATGTATTTATTGCAGGAAATTAGGTCCTTTTTGCATGAGCACGGGGAGCAATCAAAGGACCAAGGATGTCTTTCCTTCTGCAGCCCCAGACCCCTGTACTCAGCATCCCCACCCAAGTGCATGTTTTTTCTCAGGGCCACATGCCAGTACTGCTCAGACTGTGTTAAACCTTTCTTCTTATTAAATTTCCATGCTGCCTCTTCACCTCCCTCCAACGTGACAGCGATCTACCCACACGGCTTTCTCTACAAAATAACTTGGCAAAAACTTTTAGCCCAGCTCATCCTTATTACTGAGTGACTTTATGGGGTTTTTTTTTTTGTCTTTATTCAAAAGAGAACAAAAAAACATCAACAGAGAAAGGAAGGATAGTCTCAAGGAAGTTTAACCTGGACTTTAGCAATGTATTGTCTGGGACTATGTTCATCCTTAGCTTTTTTAAAGCAGGGTGCAAGAGGCCCTGTCAGCTGAGTTATCAGCTAATACCAGCACTGTAATTTATGCCCCGGGGGGGAGACCCAAACTACCCTGAACTCAGCAGCTAAACAGGTACTCAGCTGATGAGAAAACCTCCAGGAAAAGTTGGTGTGTCTCTTGATGTCGTACATAAACATTGGGGAATGTCTTCCTTTACCCTTTTTCTTCTTTAAATAAAAAAGGATCTGACACTTCCACAAGCACTGATAATCTTTTCATCATTTGCGGCATTGTTTATTGATTTAGATGTGAAACTCAGATCTTTTCTGTGAGTTTTTAATGAAAGAATGGTGGAAAACTCTGGTTACATCTATGTTAAAAAAAAAGCCAAGTAAGCAAGCTCGCAAAACTAATTTTGCTTAGAAATCTTAAGAATGGGTAATTTTTGCAGTCATCCCCCTAAAATCGTAGCACAGTTTTTTAAGCCTATTTAATGTAATGAGTTTTAGGCTTTTTTTGGTGGGGTGGAATTATTGTTTTAAAGTTAATATAAATAGGAAGAAATCTGTAATCCCAAAGCTATAAATCTTTTGCTTTCATAAAAATTATGGAATCATTGAGCTATATGGCTGGAGAGGACTTCAAGTGTTCATCCAGTGCTCTGCCCAAAGTAGGATTAAGTAACATCTACATCACTTCTGACAGAAATATCTTTAATGTGTTTTTGACAACCTCCAGAAATGCAGAGCACACATCCTATTGCTGTGCTTAACTCTATTCACTTTGAGACAAGTTTTTCTTTCAGGCTAACCCAAACCCTCCCTGATGCAAAAGCAAAAGTTCCTTTTATTTTTGATTCTATTTAATATAGAATGGAGAGAGATATTATTTCTTCTTTCTGTCTTCAGCAGCCTGTTGTGTACTTAAAAACTCATTATGTCCACTTCTGCCTAGTCTTCAATAGAACAACGGGGTTGCCCAGTGCACCCTTAGTCATCTTCTAGACTTCAGAGTATTTCTCCTGCTGTCCAAAGGCTTCTTCTCTGCCTGACCCCACTTTTGGCTAGGAACAGTGCCTAAAAGTGGATGTGGTACTTTTGATGGGACATACTAGAGCAAAGAAAAGCATTCATACACCTATGTTCAAAAATTTGGGTAGGAAATAAGAAAAACCGCTTGCTGTTGGTGAAGACCAAGAAGTCCAGCAGCACTTACAGATGGTTCCCATTTGAAATGCAATGTTTGCCACTGAAAAAGCTGGAAATAAATTATTTCAGCTTATCCAAACTAAGGGAACTTTGCAGAGAGGACTGCTCAGCAGCAACAACTTTGTTTTTAATTGCAGAATCCTTAGCATCACTAATAAATCATGACAGTGTGACAAATGACCCGTCTCAGCTGAGGATCCTGCCTGAAATCCCATTTGGTTAGTGGTGTTGCACCTACCAAGGTTTCTGCTGGAGTGGTTGATTGAGAGCTGACTCCAGGGGAAGTGTGCCACCTACTGAATCACCAACTCTGCTTCCTGAAGCACTCTGGGATTTCCTTGGAGGGCTCCCAAATGCATTTGGCCAAGACCAACCCTGTTTAGTTTATGAGAGCAGACCAGATCACAGCCTGAGGCTGTTATGGCTGCTGGCCATATTACTCATTGGGGATGTTTAGTCATGTATCTCTACGAAGGGAGACCATATTGCATTAAATGTCTCAAGTTAGTTCTGCATATATTGTTTGTAAATTGCTCTGTGAGCCTTTCTGAGTGGAAAGAGCTGCATATGTATAAAATATTAAGACTTAATGAAGTGTATATAACATGTATGTATACTTTAAGGTAATTTTTATAATAACCATTCACGTATAGCTGTGTCATTGAAAATGTAATAAAACAGAGCAGGAAGGTAGCCTCTCTTAAGTTCTGCTGGTTCAGTCCTGAATTATTCTGATTTAACTGTTCAAAGTCTGCCTTTGATACTTAAACATTGCTACATTTCGGCAACATGGTTTTTTAAATCTAACAGAAGTGAGTACTGGGATAAACACTGTACAGCTAACATTAATTGGAGTGCAATTCCACTTGACTGCAGTAAGTCCTTATTGATATTTTATTATTAATAAATTCACAAATGGTAGATATCTTTGCATTAACACACCTCATTTTTTCATCCCAGGCAACACCTGCCCCCCCCTCCAGTGAGTAACTTACAGCAGTTCTGTACAAGTCTCCCAATATTAGGAAGAGTTATAATCTTAAGAGAGTGGATGCTGCTCTATTTTATGAGGTATTTGCTCCCTCTCTCTAAATTTTGCAGGGGATAAGAGTCAGGCAAAACAGACACTGGTAGCTGAGTATCCTCACTATAGGGTGGACTATTACAGTTGGTCTGGTTTCAAAAGCCCAGATAAACCCCAAACAACTACAAACTAGCATGCTTTACACCTCTGTCCGAATTACTAAACTTGACATTAATCTTCTTTTTTTTGTCTTCTTTTAATGATACTAGTATAGGTACTAGCCCTATAATATGTCTTGTTTTCTATGAACAGTCTCTGATCCTGTCATTAATACCCCTTATGATTTCCCTATCTGCAGTCTTTGCCTCTTTGTACTCCTGCTTTGAGCGAATACAGCAGGAATTGAAAATAAAAAAGCATTAAAGAACTGCTGGCACCTTGTGGTAAATGTTTGAAAAACATTTTTAGCAACAGTTTAGACTGTAAAATATATGAATTTTATCAGTCATTAAAACTATTCTGTTGAAAAAGGGATCCATATTATTTTATTGTATCTACCTCCCTTCTACAACTCTTCACTCCATTTTCTGCCTGCTGCCTACAATGCTACCTAGCACGTGCTAAAAATAAGCTTTTTTAAAAAGCAGTTTGCAAAGTTACAGTGGGCCTGGCTGCTTCCAAATGTTATAATTTTTTTTGCAAGGCTACCGAGTGAGACTCGAGCAAGACTACTGAGCAAGAGCAGATTTGTGTGCAGGAAAGAAAGTTTAGCTCAATGGAAATATGTTGAGGCAGAGAAGATAACTCAGATGTTTCCTTGCGCTGCTTTTGCTTCTTATTAACTCAGTGCAGAGAGGCAATATGAATGACGTGACTTGGGTGGGATTTGTAAAAAGCAGAGCAGTGGTTTGGTGAGCTAAGTTGGGAGGTTTTGCTCAGGAAAAAGAAGAATGAGACTTCAAGGAGCCTTATTTCAAGGGAAGAGATGAGGTGGAAGGGAGCAGGACTACAAAGGTCACAGATGTAGCCTAGAGCAGGCTGAGTAAGGGAGAGCAAGAAGAAAAAAATTGGCATCATAGACCAGGAGAGTCAACAGGTTAGATCAAATATATATGTGAAGAAGACAAAACAGAAAGCCCTTATATGAGAACATTTCTTGGGAGCGAGCTGAGCTGTGTTTCAGACAGCATATCATCCGATCCCTCATCTGTGCATGTTTCTAAATTCACTAGCTCTCTGCACTTTACAGATCTTTTTCTTTCTATAAATTTTTTATAGGTTAGCAGAAATGAAAAATGGAGTTGTTTTTCTTAGGTGTGTGATTTCAAGCTTAGCGAGAGAACTTGGGGAAAATATAACTGGCCTGAACAAAACAAAACTTAGAAGGACTTCACCAAATAAAATCTAATTTTTATCAATGCCCTTTTAAACATTTTTTTTTGTGGACCGCTTTCATGGCAAAGTTCAACTTTGTTCCCAGGGTTTCTGACTGTACAACTTTTTACACTTTTTGCTTTCCTTACAAAAGACAGACAAAATGGTTTAAGGAAATATTTTTTTAAATATTCATTATCTGGCAAAGACCAGGCCTGCAGTATTTCAGCCTAAAATGGGAAAGTTTTGGAAGTTTTTAAAAATAACTAAAAAAGGGAGATAGAATGAAAATGAAGATACAACTGTCAACATAAGTTTTCATGTCATTCATCCTGCATCTTTTGAAAAAGTCAGCTTTATCTTTTTACATAAACACATTTATTATATATGCATTATGCTTTCTTTATGATACTATCTGTTATCTAGGTGTGTTTGTGAGAGACATAGCCCTACATATGGGTATTACGAGCACAGCTGAGAGGCAGGTGAAATCAAAGCAGTCACAACCTAGAATTAATCCTGGTTTTGCTTTGTGTTTACCTGATTGGCTCTCGATCGACTAAATCCTTGGAGTTGCTTTTGGGTAGCTGCAGCTTGCATTTCTTTTACAGTACTGGCAAGTATTTAATATGTTTTTGTTTGAGCACTATGGAAATGCTGACCGGCTAAGGAATGAGATGCAACTGAACAGAGATTTTCTGACTTGACTCCAAAATATAGAGGACCAAGAATCTTATAAGCTGTCCTGGGTAAAAGTTAGGGTGGTGACTGTGAGGGCTGCCCATCTTTATGTCTCTTTAGGCTGGAGACACAGAATAGCTAACATGGATAATCAAAGCAAAATAAAAACACAAGAAAGTGAAGACATATTAACAGACCAATAAAAATAATAACATTCATGATAATCAAGCAACCAGACTGTAGCTTGTGCTCTGAACCTTGCCAAATTTGGGGCTGCTGGCAAGCCACCAAGAATAGCACATCCAACAGACAAGGGCCCCTCATCTGAGAAAGCCTCTCTGCAGTCTCCAGAGAGCTTTGCCCTACGAACCGACAGAAAGAGCATCCCAGCCGGTCTGAGCAAACGGCATGAGATCCCCGGGAAGGGAGACTCAGCTAAACTTGTGTGCTGTGTGAACTGAGATTAAATGAAGGGACTCAGTTGTTATTTAGTAAAAACAGTTTCCTAGGTTACGTTGGAGTACTTTTTACTGCGTTGGTATGATGTAATCAGCTGGTTTAACATTTAAAGCTAGTAAAATATGTGCATATAAATTTTTTTTAAAAAAAGATGTGCCTAATCGCTTTCATTTTGCACTCACTTAGCTCAATATTAACTGTTTGCATTGGCTGAGGATTTACAAACAGGCTTAGGAGTGTAATAATCTAGATTTCTACATCTGATGGCCTGAAAATTAGAGGGAGTAAAGAGTTTTGTCAAACTCCTAGATCTTTCCTCCCACACATGCTGGCCACCAGATAAATCATGTGTATGAGTTTATAGTGGAGTCAGTGCTGGATGTTAAGCAACACCCAGAAGTGAAGTTCTTGAAATAATTTCCTGTGAAAGCAACAGTAGACAGATTTGTAATCACAGATCACTACATTAATCAAGTAAACAAACCATCCATTTTTTCCTGTGACATTATAGAAATCCCTTTTAGGAACACTGAAAATTGTACATAATGATACTGCCTAATAACAAGCATAACTGGAGCAAAATGGTACACAGTGCAGGCAGCTTCTCAGGTCTGTGGAGCACAGATGTAAAATTCCTCTCTAAAACGTGCTGAGTGCCAGCAGACATCTGAAATACTGCTTAAATATTCTAGTAGTATTAATGCAACTATTTATTCCCGTTGTAATTAAAACATTTTTCCTCTTTAATACTTTACAAAAAGTTGCTTATCGCACTCTGTCAGCCAAGAGAAATTTCAGGCAGGGCTGAGGGTGCACCTGTAAATAAGGGTAAACTTTGTCCTGCACTGTTACTCACTCTGATGAACTCCCGCTCAACAAAAGCTGCTGACAGCTGCAGACTGCTTGACAACTGCAGCTAATGTGGACGAGTCTGTCCTAGGAAATAGGACAGGTAGGTTTCACTCAATGTGCTTTAAAATGAGGTTTGCTGGAGGGGAGAGAACTGGGTGGTGTTGAAAGGGCCAGGTTGGGGAATGCTGCTTGTGGGGCTACACAGTGTCCAGAATAGTCCTGATTTGGTTTAGTGTTATCATTTATGATGGTAGTAAAAGTACAACAAGTAGTGCTGGTGACGCAGGGCTTGGAGGCATTGGCAACACCAAGCCAGACCTGGATATCATACAAAAGAAAACAGAAAAGAAAAACCAACCCAAAAAACATGGATGAGCTTTGAGTACTGAAGTAATGGTGATGGAATGAAATTCAGCACTAAAAAATGCAAGGCTGTGCCTGAGGGGACTAATAAAAATTTCTAGGAGCAGAAGAAGAAGCTGGGAGCTCATCATCTGGAAATGTCTGCGTAGGAGGAGGACTCCTGGATCAGGGTAAGTGGTCATGGAGTGGCAGCAAGATTCTGTGATGATCTGCTCATTTCCTAGGGACTAGTTCTTGTACATAACACTGCATCAGGGAGATTTCCAGAGAAGATGGGAGGTATTAGACTGGCATGGTGGATTGATCTGGAGCTAACTTTTAATACTGATGAAAACATGCTAGGAAAGTTGGGGGAAGGTTGCAGGAGGAAAACATAGCTGATTAAGGGATACACAGGGAGGGTTGGCATGTTCAGCAGAAAGGGCTGGGAAAAAGGTCCTTGTAACAGGAGTCTGGGCAGATATGAAAGAGGTACAATTACACTGGTAAAAGCCAGAGAAAATGATGTTGCAACTATTGACGTGCAGGGTGGTGAGACATACGTTCCGGTTATGAAGCAATTACAAGAATATATAAGCCCTGAAGTGTTTTCAAGCTAAATTCAGGTTGGCATTCCATGCAGAATAATTAACATACAGAAGCTTGATCATAAGGAATGAAGAGAGTAGGAAAATTCTAAATTCTAAGAAGTTAACTTCATGCTACTTGGAAGGAGGAAAGAAAGGGGAAGTTTTGGGCAAACAAGGGAGAAAGAGTAAAGGCTAAGGGTTTGGAAGGTTAAAAACTGAAGGGACAGATCCCAGCTAAGAGAAGAAACTGACTGAAGGGCTGCTTCTCTTGCATCAAAACTATTTAGCTGTAATCCCAGAAATGTTCACTTACATTATGTCTTGGGTTGTGAGTGAACTCTGCAGGTTCTCAAATGAGTTAGTCATCATTGTTTTAATTTGTTTATCCTGTTTCCATAATAAGTATATTTTTTCCCTTTAAACAAATTTAAAGTCTAGTTTGTTTGTTTGTTTTTCTTTAAATTGAGCTGTGGATTATCTTTCAACACAGTGAACTTTTTCCAATACAGAATTCACAGAGGTGCCTCACTTGTATGGCCTGCAGCCACTAAGGAGAAGCAGAACCATTTGGGTTTGTACAGCAGCAGGAACAAGCTAGTGTTAGAGGGTATCCAAGCAGAAGACTGTGTAAATCTAGTAGAAACAGTTTGTGTGGAATGTGTGCTTACTCACTTTGTATTTCAGAGTATATGCATGTTTTGTACAGATGCTTTTTTATTCCGGAGTTTGTTTGGGTTCTTTTACGCAAGAATGGAAAAGCTGTATGTTTTGATTTGTAGAAACTGATGTTGAAACTAAAGCAGCATCCTACACCACAGAATGTGAAAGTGAAGTTAGAAATTGTCTCTCTTTCATTTATCATCACAGTAAAACTAATGGTGTAACTCTGACTCTGATGCTTTCCAGTCAGTCCTGAAAGGATTTATCTGAGTGTTTGCAAGAGATCTGTTTGGTTTTAATATATTTGGAGTTAGTAGATAGCCATACTTTTTCAGAAGAAAAGCATTGGAAGACTAAACAAGTATGTAAATCCTAAAACCATAAGTGGGTACAGATGGACCTCACTTGATTTCAGAAAGGATCTACCAGATAATGAATCAGTGGCTGGAGAAGTTCCTATGAAGGAGACTGAAATGGGATTTCCTGGTTAAGTCCTACTAAAAAAAAAAAAAAAAGGAAAATACATTAATTATTCCCTTTTAAAACATCTAGTCATGTAATAACTTTGTGCTATCAACTACAGAGCTTTAGTTCTTATGGCTTACTTGTAGCACTGGAAACTGTACATTGCATTATGCTTCAGCGAGAGTCCCTGCAAATAGGGAATTGCAGGCTGGCCCTTGGTTGTGGCTGCATCTCAGTTTCTGTGCTGCAGACCTGTGTGGTTTTTAAGAAATATTAAAAAATTCTAATTTGCACAAGAAGAGGCTGGCATTTAGGTGTCAAGATTCTGGATATAAATTAATTTCAGATTCTTGGATAAAGCCAATTTAAAAATGGTACCTCCTGGATCATGAATTTTCATCATCCTGATAGTGATTGAATGCTGCAAAGCCTGTGTGTGAGGATAAGCCAGGATCAACAGAATTACTTGGCTACTTGTCATTCATGGGACTCCAAAGCTTAAGTCAGTTTGTTCAGCAAGAGTCCAGAAAAGATTTGCTAGTGGACAGTTATAGCTGTTCATTTTCAAGGAGGAAATATTGTATTATCAGCTGGATTACTAACAAAAGAAGGTATATCTTTACAACCAAGTTATCTTGTGTATATTTTTATCAGACAGCATTATGAATTTACCCTGCTGTAATGAGGTTGATCTGAGTCTGAATGCTCTCCTTTTCTAGTTGGAACTGAGTTCCAGATACTTGCCTACTTAAAAAAAAAGTTTCATTAGAGTATTAATTATTGTTATCATGCTGAAAAACAAAGATGAGAACTAACAAAAATGCATGGAGATGACAGTTTAGGGGAAGAATAAAATTTGGTTCAGTGCTAAAATTTGTTTTAGGGCTGTACTATTTATTTTTCAGTGGTTACCATACTGTACTTTAGAGTATATATTTTTAATTACGGCATATAAGTTTGCTCTTTTAATCCAAATTTTATTATTTCAGCTTACTTTTCTGTCTGCTAGAAGTAAAATGAGGAAAGAGCATCAAAACCAGATCCTTTTTCCTGTTACAATCTTTGAGATGCAGCTATATGTGATAAAGTTTTCACTGTGTCCAAGAAAAAGCTTGTAGAATTTTGACTAAAGATTAAGATGTTTGAGATCTAGGGTAAAAATATTTAGTGTAGATGTATGGCAAAGCTTCTTCAAGAAATTCTAAAAAGAGCAGTGGCTCCACATTTTGACCAGCATATACTAGTTATCTGTTAGAGTAATTAGAATCACAATGGGGGAAGGAAACCTCCTATTCATTATGCATGAATATTAAAGATTACACAATGTTTTTTACCTAATTGCAGCTGTTGCTTCTGTCCTTAGTCAACATCTCCCCTCTGCACTCCTGTGCCATTGGCTGGCTGGCTGGCTGCAATCTCCCATGTTGGGGGTAATTGCACCACGTGGCTTTCAATGGCTGGCCTGCAAGATGCTTTGGGATCTTTCAGGGTAGAAGGTTCTACTGATGTATAAAACATTGCTAATTATTTTGCGAAAATTGCTACATTATTTGTCTTGGGTATTTGTGGTTTACAGCTCCAATAAAAGAGGCAGCTTCTCACACCGCATGACTCAGTGATATGTAACTGGATACAAAGCTCTTCACTTCCAGGTCAGCCATTTGCCACCGACACATGGCTATTTGGCAAGTATAAAGTAGGTAGGCATTGTATTTCCTAACAGTTTAGTGTTCCCAACACAAAATCCCCAGGATCCCAAGTGGCTTTAATGTGCTTAGAACTGTTACTGGCAAAGTGTTTCTTATCTTGAGATCATTCTTGAAGATTCATTGCCAAAATATTTTGGGGAAGCCTTCTGGTCATCATGCCCATTGCACATTTTTCTCTCCAGAGAAGTTGGTCCCAAATTTGGCAGTTCTTCTTCCTTGAATTTTATTTTCAGTGAGGTGTTTCTAACGTAGCAGCACGTTTGAGCACGTGTGTGAGAGTGGGAGATCTTTGTTTCAGGTTCCATTTAGACTTCGTCCAACCCAGTGTCTTAGAGTGCTTGCATTCAAGAAATCTGGGGCAGTTCTCACAAAGGATATTTCCAGATATTTTATTTCATTACAATTTGGAGAGTTCATAGGACAACTTTTGATCAATGCTGAGCACTTTGATCTGAGTCTTACACAAAAAATGTCTTTTTCCAAAGCACCAAAGTGACTTGGGAACATGTGCCCCATTTTCTTATGAGTAACATGAAGAATCCACTCTTAACACTGCTTTCCTTTAGTTTCCTCTAAAATATTTATTGTGGATATTTACATTTTTATATCCTTGCTAGTGACAGCTAGCCTGCCCAGATAGCCTCCCTTGTGCAGACACTTGTGCAGACAGTCCCCCTGTCCACTACAAAAACATGGGACACCCAAGTTGAACTAAATGCTGAATACCACCACATGGGTTTGCAGTGGTCTGTAACTGAAAAGGTTCACTGGAAGCAATTTGCAAAGAAATCCTTAGGAAACCACCTGGATGGTTATTTTAAATTAAAAAAGGAAGAGATGCCACTTTAAAAAAATAATTTTTAATACTGGGTTTAAGGTTCCATACATGTGATAGTCATTAAAGCTTATTTAACCCTGAAATTATCTGGCCTCTTTAATTCCACAGGGACTGTAAGGCTCTTGGGTTAGAAATGAAAAATAATGTCAGAATGAAAATGAGACTTTCCTGAGTGTGGGACCATTATTACACAATATTTTCTTAATCAAGCCTCTTTAAGAGCTGAGCAGTGGAGGAAAAAATAATCAGGTTATGCTGCTTTCATCCACAGGGTCTTTGCTGATGCTTTGGGCCACTGATTGACATAGACAAAAGTCAGTACCAAGGGCTGGATGAGACACACTCACCTAAAATGCATGTAGGACCTGTGATTTGTCCATCCACAATCTCAACTGCAGCACACCCAATTCCTTGTTACAATACGCATTTGGGATAATCCCAGTGCACTCTGACATTTGGGCTCTTAAAAGTCAGAGTTTTCTGGTTGTTGAGACTGGAAACTTTCAGCAGAAGCAGTGATTTTTGTCAAGTTTCAGTTACACCAAACATCTGCGGTGTGCCCCACCACCCTTTCCCCAAGGATGAAACATTCTGCAGGGAGGGTGTTGCAAGAATTCCTGAACTAGACAGCTAAGCTGGAGTCATAACTGTCCTGGCCAGGGCCCTAGTTTGAAGAAGGCTCCCATTAGAATTAAAACATCCCATAACTCTCATCACAACAGCACTATTCTTGATGAACATGGAAATTTAAGGCTGGGGTTGCAATGGGGAGAGAATGAAAAGACAGACAAGTAAACAGATAAAGAGGGAGCTCTTGCATGCAAGTGGAATTTCCTCTGAGCACAGGACACTCTTTATCATTAACTGGTCTGTCACAGGAAGGAAAAGGGGAAAACAGTGTTTCCTGTTCGGGGGAAGAAAAAAAATCAATAAGCTTTGGAAATACCTGCCTGGAAAGAACTTTTGTTTTCCAGTCAGCAAGAACAAATAAATTTTTAACTCCTTTGAAGCATACTGTCCGTGTTAAAGTAGTTTATTTCTTCAAATAGGACTTCAATGTAAGCATGTAATTTAGAAATGATCAGCAGTTCAGACTGCTTTGATCTTTCATGTTCATTTCAGAAAATGCTCTTACTGCTGGAAATATCTTCTGTACGACACTGTTTTGAAAGCAGTCTAATTCTTCCGAGTTTGTGTCTCTGAAAGTAGTAATAATTAAAGGGCCATTTACTAGCAGTACACACACAGTCCCTTCTGTGATACTATGGTTAAGATGCTCACAGATGGGCAATGGATCTGCTATTGCTTCTGGTAAAGAAAATTTTCTTTTGGAAAGAGCAGAGTTGCCAGGCAAATGCTCAAAACCTCAGGAAGACAATGAATTACCCTGCAGCTCCTGCATCACCTCTTTGGTTGCATTTTGCTTTGAATATCTATGGTGGTAAAAGTGTGGATTTTTCAGAAGAGTGAGAAGAGGCCCAAAGACTACAGGAATGGATGTATATGCACAAGCAGCCGCATGGTAACCTGAGTTGTTCAGGGCATTCCTTTTTCTCTTTAGGTAGCAGCTTCCATCTTTGCAAAACTGGACCTGGGGATTTAAAGCAGTGCCTCAGTTGTAGCCACATTCCCATGTCCTGAGCCAGGAATCTGCCCTGGGCCCATGACAAAGTTTATAGCAATGTCAGTGGCGTAACAGAATGAGCAGAAGCTATGTAATCCAGCAGTGTAAATGTAAGAAGACGGAACAAAAAGAAGGAAGGAGGGAAGATGACCTCTTAGACATGCACAGAAGAGGGGTGGAAGTTGCATTTTTTTTTAAATGGAGAGGGAGAAGTGGGATAAGCTTAAAATGAAACAATCAACAAGGCTGGAATTAAAAGAGGGCTTTAGGAATGATCTAACTTTTATTTTATTACACGACAGAAGACAAAAAATCAATAGCTGGTAATTCAGACATAAATGAGTTATACAGGCCATTGACACAATGGACCAAACTTTATAACAACCACATCTGATGCTGTCAAGCCACAGGCTTCAGTGGCGCCAGTAATAATTATGGCTGATCACCTCTAATTCAGAGCTGCCTTGCTTGATAAAGGTGTCACTCTGAGTGGCTGCAGCATCAATATCAATTGAGGATGTCATCCAGCAGGTCAAGTTGCTGTGGAGAACTGTGTTTTTTTTAATTGAATAGGACAAACCCTTAGTTTCCTCATCCTCCTCTCATTCTGTCTGTAAAAATCTTATATATCTTAAACAAAAAAATAATTTGAATTCATGATTGAATCTACTTGAATTCAAGATCAAACAATGAGAGAAGCTAATAGTGTCGATCCATAGAAATATATTTTAAAGATAATTTAAAACTGTAAGAGTCTCCTCAGGGGCAGACTTTGGTACTTTACAATAATCTCTGTTGCACTGCTGCTGTGATCAATTAAAGAACCCACCCCAAAAAAACGCCAGTGTGGTAAAATGCTGCTAGGCAATAGAAATTGATTTTCTATATACTCACATCATCATAAAGAAGAAAAGGAAGCACATTGACTTTGCTGTTTTCCTACTGTTTTCTAAATTTGAGGAGCATAAATGCATCCACTGAGTGTTGGAAAACTGAGTTTCACTCTGAGATATGAGGTGAAGCGGCTTTGTGAAATAGTTCTTGATCTATAAAGAAAGGAGACACTTTTAAATACGTCTACGATGTTTCTCGTGCCATTAATACTTATATCTGCAGTTTGAAACTATTAGTCTTTGGATTGCTCAGGGATTTTCATTCATTCATATATGTGCTCAGATATTATTATTATTATTATTATTATTATTATTATTATTATTATTATTATTATTATTATTATTTAGGCTTTGCATTCTCTTGTGGACCAACTGCTTGGTTCTGCATTGACTACAATCAATTGGGAGTGATGAACAGTGAGAAAGCGCTCTGTGGTATTTCAAGAGGTATTTCAGCCGTGGTCACTGTAGAATTTAACATCAGGAGCACTTTGATGAGGTAGAACACTTTGCACCACAGTACCTTATCCTTGCTTGTGTGAAAGTTTATTGTAAGTTCCATTTAAAAACATTATCTTTGCTTAAAAAAATAGACTTGGGAGAGAAACACTGGAAAGTCAGTAAGAGCAGCACAGTAGTGAGTTACTTGTAAGCTTGCTGTCCTGTATGGCTATTCTGATACTTTTTTCTGTTGTGGGGAAAGAAGGCGCCTTGCACCTGTGTTTGCATACGGAGGAACACGATGCAAGAAACAGCGCCGTCCTTTTCCTTCAAAAACCTGGGGCTCAATTCCAGCTGTGCTCTGCTGAGACAGAGAAATCCCAGCCGAAGGCATAACCTGCAAAGCAGCGCTCCCCATCCTCCCAGACCCACACACACACACGCTGCTCCCCGGCTTCTCCGCTGCCCTCCTCAACTCAGGCTCGATGTCCTGCCTTTCCAATGGCTGGATCTTCCCGAAGCGCTGGCCATGCGGGCCTTCGGGAGCGGTGCAGCATCTTCGGGTGATGCCCAGCCAGCCATGTCAGCCCCGTCCCCACTCCCAGGGTTTTCCTGCGCTCCGGCAGGCAGCTGCGCAGGCCCATCACAGGCAGCACTGTTTCTTTCTCTGTTTACTCGTTTCCAATGGCAATTGCACCACCGAGTCTCAGTACGTCTGGAACTTGGCCTGGGGCTGTTTTGGTTACATTGAAGTTTTTGCTTCTGCGCTGCCAGATTTAAATGGTGACTTCACCAGCATTGAGCTAAAAAGGAGAAAAGGGGAGGAGGGAGGTAGTGCAGCGAGCGGGAGCGAGGGAGAGGGCCAGGGCATTACATCATCGCTTGGACGGGAATCAAATGGGAAGGATATGACTCACTCGGGCTAGTTAAGCTTTGGCTCAAGTTCTACATACACTCATTCCAGGGCTCTCATGTTCTGCACCTCAGCAGGGAATACAGGCTCAGTGATGTCCATGAGGTTTGTTTTTAATTTTCTTTTCCTTTTCTGATTTCTATATAGTTTCCCCCCCCTCCACGCCTTCCTCCTCCTCCTCCTCCTCCTCTCCTCCTCCCCTCCCGAGTCCCCCTTTCCCACTCTTTTCCACTTCTACAGAGTTTATTTTCTGGTGCGTGTAACCTCAGCTCTTAGGAGCAGAAGTTGTTTTTTCGACCAAACCAAACCCAAACAAGGAGAACAGCAAACTTGAGAGAAGTTTGGTAGTTTGTTGTGATTTGGTGTCCCCCCGCCTCCATCATTATGTTGTTCCTAATCGGAGGAGACAGGGAGAGAGTTAAAATGCAGGAACCAATCGCTTGGACGGTGATGTAATGCTGGAACTGCAGGGTTGTTAAGTAATGTGAGAGGAAGGGGGTCAGGGTTGCAAAGCATTTACCTGCTGTCAAGGGGCTTTAAGTTTATTATCAATTGCAGTGACTGTAACTGGCTTCAGACTGCACTCTCTAATTATTCACAGACTCCCCTTTTTTATCTTTTATTATTAAAAGTAAAACTATATTACGGTATTTTAAAAAATGTGATATTATCACAGCTGCAAATTATTTTCCACCGGGGTTTTTTGATATTTTTTAAATGGCTTGAAACTGGATGTCGCTTTCACAAAAAGCCCGGAGAGAGCAAAAAGAAAAGAGAAAAGCAAAAAGGGGTGGTTCTTCGAGCGTGGCTGGCGAATTTGAAACCGTTTGAAGAAAGCTCAGCCTCTGCCTAGCAGAGCGAGTAAAAGCTTCTACTGTTGGAAATCCGCTGTAGAAAATAAAGCGTTTAAGGGAGGCAGTTCGCAGAGCTCATCCCAACGAGCCTCAGCTTTTCATCCCAAACACTTGTCAGCGGTACCCTGATCCTTAGCTTACCCCGGGCTCGTGGCTGTCTTGCCTTTGCTGGGACCGCGAAGGTCCCGACCCTGCCCAGCAGATCCCCTCCTGTCACGGTTCTGCTCTCCAGAACTACCCGGGTCTTGGGGCACCTGCCTACACGGATTTCCTTAGCAGGATGGAGCACTGTGCTTGTCTTACGAAGTCTGTCAGTCTGCCGACAGACCTTTTAGTCTTTTCTCCACATAGCTAGCAGTCTCTAGGTCTGGTGTGGAGCGAGGAAAGGTACCTCTTCCCCGAGTTCACTGTGAGTACATTGCCCTCAGGGTGGGCCACAGAGTTTAACACTAAGCCCGTGCTCGGGCATTGGTTGTGTTTAGATGTGGGATGAATGCGAGCTATCAGGTGTGTGTGTTGGTGTCCTGAGGATACCCGTTCTGCTTGGAGGAGCTCTGCATCAGGTTTCTGTGTCAAGAGCTGTCTGCTCTTAAGCTACGACTCTCAGAAGTGCCTCTTTCAAAGGGAATTTTATCTCTCAGGGAAGCACTGTATTGGTACCCACTGGAATTGCTGTGGATTACAGATTTGCTTGGTTAACTAAAGAAAGCCTTAAACATACTTTCGAGGGTTTGGTGATTTTTTTTCCCCCCACAACCTGTATTGGGGACTGACTGAGCACATTAACAAACAGTGTTGCTCTGTGGTGGGTGGCAAAACCTCCTAATCTCTTTCTGAAAAAGACGAGCCCGTGGCCAGCTCCTGCCTTCCCTTCTCTCTGGTAGCCCTCTGCAAAGCAATCTGATGTCGACCTGCTCTGTTCCTGCACTTTATTCACAGGTTTTCCCTAAGTGTCCTGCTTTTCAAGCTCCTCAATCAACTGCTCAAGCACAAACAATTGCTCACGGGCCAAGCTTTTATCATTTGAGAGCCCGACGTGAGGCCGCACCCAGCCCTGGCCCACGTTGCGGTGCAGATACACCATATGGACTGGATTGCGCAGAGCTCTCTTGAGGAGCTGTGGGTTGAGGAGGGAGCTGCGCTGCTGCAGGAGTTCCCGTAGGATTTCTGACTCATACTTTCTCCTAGAAATATTGGGAAGTGCAGCTCCACAGACCATCAGAAAAAAGCATAGTAGATTCTTCCCTTTGCCTGCCTGCTTTAGATGCTAGGATGGACTTGTCTTCACTATTTCCCTTCCTGCCTTTTCTGGACTTTGCTCAGGAAAAGTCTGTCAGTGTTGTCCTAGGACAGTGTCTAGCCATGCTGGCAAGGTGCTTGTCAGAGGCTAACACACTGTCACACTCCATTTTTCCACTTCAGAAATGCATCCCTGCTATTTCTTTTATAAAACACGTGTAAAATATGCTGTGCAGTGTGCCCTGAAAGTCTTTGGGTATCGGATTGCATTCCACAGGGGATCAGAGTCTCACTTGTCTGGTACCAGCTATTAACATGTCACCTGTCTGGGAGGGCAGCAAAAGAGAACATCTTGGTGCTCTGGATGGTATGGACTGACTGATGACCCTGCTGTGTACTCAGACTTTCACACATTACCCACCCTGCTGATTCACGCTCGGTGAAGTTAGGTAGAGGGTGTAAAGATGTAAACCCTTCTTGCCTTTCAGAAGTGCACTGCAACTCCAAGTTACAATTTACTGCTGTTACTTCACTGATTTCAACACAGCACCACAGAAAAAATAGTTGTAAAGGCTTCTTTCAAAAAGCTGCAGTTGTGAATTCCATATGCATACACACAGAGGTGTGTGTATGTATGTATGTGTATATATTGGTTGTTGAAGTAACAAAACGTATAATTAATGAAGTATAACTGTCCAGATGAGAGTCAGAGAGCTCTGGTTGTGCTTGACATGTGCTTTTGAAGTGCACATACTTTTTGGACAACAACAAGAAAAGGGAAGTAGCTGCCCATTTGGATTCCTCTGCTGCTACTTGCTGGGACCCAATGTGCAGATTTGCCAGTGGACTTGCACCTTCATGGTCAGAGGTCAACAGTCCTGACAGTCAAGTTCCACACATCTGAAGCTGGGCCTTTTGGCAAGAGGATTTTCTTATTGAAGGATGATATCTTTAGGGACCTAATTTTTAAACAGCAGCCAAGAGAAATGTTAACAGTGCTCTGAAAATGAGCATCAGAAGATATATTCAGAAGCACATGTAACCTGTCAAACAAACCAGAGGCCAAACACACCAGAGCCTGGGAGTGATGTTTGCACTGGAGAGCCAACTGTGCGTGGTCGGCCTGCGAAGAAAGGCAATCTGCTCCAAGCAGAGCCCGGCTGGATGAGTCCCAGTAAATTTTCCCCACCAAGATCCCAAGTAACATTTCTGACTGCACTGCTGAGTGTGTGCATTGGCAGAATATCCTCTCTCTAAGCTGTGTGATTTTAAGCCATGATTTGGTGCTCCTTAGCTGGTCTCTGCATGCAAAAAAGAATTGGCTCTGTAGTTGCAGTACAAAAGCAAGAGGTAAATATCAGACAGCTTGTTTTTATTTCACTGAATGTAATCCCTCTGCTCCTGAATTCCTCAGTTTTCCTAACTCTAACTTGAGACCTTTCCCTTAAACCTTTTTGGAGGACTTGGTTGATGTTTGTAAAGCCCAGTGAAGCTTTCAGAGCTGGTGTCATGCGTGCTGGGATCAGAGCAGGTCAGGTGTTGGACAGAGGTGGTGGCAGGGCTGGCCATTTGTCAAGCTTTGGACACAGCAGGCAGGAAGACCAAGCGGTGGGTGGTGCCTGTGCCCTTCCCCATCTCTCTGTACTCTCACCTTCCTACCCTTCTTTTGTTCGTCCTGCACATGCCTGGGCCGTGTTCAGCCAAAACTGTTGAGATCAGCTTTGCTGAAAATTACACTTCAGATCAAAATGTGAGTTAGGCTTCCTCCAGTGTGAAGTGTATGCTGGGTCTTTCTCTGCAGCTACAGATAAAACAGATAGGAAGGTAATTACATCTCATTCCTATCTGACTCTCTTATTTACCATAATCTCTTTTAATCCCTTTGATACTCATCATAATAATGTTAATCTTAATGAACTCATTTGGTATTAATGCGGATGTGATTTGTAAGTTCAGAGCAGGCTTGCCATCCTTGTTTAGCGTTCATTAATATCCACTTAACTCTGTTTATGCTCTCTTTCTCCTGCAAATGGACTTGCATATCTTTGTCTTCCACCTAGATGATGTGGCAATTCCCATAGTGGAACTCTCTTTCCACACTCAGGTTTGAATTTCCTTTCTATTCTTCTTCCTACTCACAAGATCCCACAGCAAAGAGCTGTTGGAAACACTGCATCTATCTACTAGTGGCTTTCTGTACCCTGTTGCTTAGTCATTTCTTCCACTTTCGACTTCAAAACTGAAGGAACCCTTGTCCTCTTATTTCTCATTCATGTGGCATCCCTTCTTAGATTGCTTCAGAGATATTACCTTACTACAGCCCTTGTTTTATTGTCTCAGAGGGTGAACAAGCAAGAGACACAACCCCTAGTCTTGGCTAAGAGACAAATTATTTGTTGCTTACTACCGTACTCTCCCCAAACACTCTGTTTATGGGTGGGGTACCTTGCCCAAACTGTTTCCAGTGTGTCCAGCCAATTTTAGAGAGTGAGGATTACATTTGGATGTTGAGCCTGATCCAAAGCTTATTGCAGTGAATGGGAAAGCTGGGTTGATAGGCTCGGGATAAAATCTGTGGACCTATCCTCTTTTCAGTCCTTTGAGCACCCACGTATTTGTCAACATCTCTAGCTTTGGAATGTGCCCTCTTGAAAAACTACTTGTTCAGCCACAGTGATCCCAGAGACTGATGAACCTTGGATCTCTAATAATGTGTGATTTCCTCTCTACATGGGTGCCTGTGTTTGTTTTTAAACGCGGCATGGAATTTTTGTGTTGTAGTGCTTGCTCCCTCTCGACTTCCTCCAAACAGATTTTTAAAGCCTTGATTGTCAAATAGTATGAATTATTTTTCAGTCCTAGTGACACACATTTTGCTTTTTAGGTCTTTTGAATCCTGACACAGCCAGGAAAATATCATTTACTTAACACAACACTGTTTATTCCATCCTCACTTTCATTCTTTATTTTATGGCCTGACATTTCCTGGTAGCATCAAGTTCTAGTGTTAAAATTAGTATCTCCATTGAAAACATACAACTTTTAATTTACTGAAGGATTTCTGAACATTATAATAAAATTAACCATTCTCTTGGTAAAAACTACTAATTGAGAGTGAAAATTGTAGTCTCTCAGATCAGCACAAGCAGTTTTTTTGTGATGGTCTTTATTTAACATCATATCTTTGATTCAAGAGCATTGCAGGATGCTTTGAAAATTGCAACCATTAGTCAAACATATTAAAGCTCTTTATTAGTATAAGTACAAGATGTATTTGTGTAAATAACAAGATTGAGTGTTTTACTGCAGATGTCTGCAACTCTTGTGCTGCTCCATGACCATAAAGAATATGGGCAATGTGCTTCAGATGGGCAGTATTTTCTACAGATCAATAAATCTGTGAGCATTAGCAGCAGCAAAATAATAGTTATAATAATAGAAGTTCATTATCACAAGCCCTGTCAAATTAATGCCAGTTGATGTTTTACCACACTGGAAAACCCCATCAGCAGCAGTAATTTTATATGTCAGATTTAACATGAGCTAGTTTTTTCCAAAAGAAGCCTTACAAACTAGAACAGAAAAAATGTACTAGACCAGATTCTTCCTTGACTTCAGCCTAAGGCAACTCAGTATCATGTCAGAAAAGTTCCTGTACTGTGTTCTTTGTTATCATTTGGTTTCCAGGTAAAAATGAACTTTTCTTTCACTGCAGCTAAGGACATTTCTCTTGTATCACAGAACTGCAGGAATTCTCATTACTCTGAATACTTTTCAGTTTTCTGATATACATTGAAGAAGCGAGTTTCTTTTGAAAATTCACGTAGAAATAAGATTGGCTGAAAAATCAATATAAACACTATAAACTATAAACACTAAGTCTCTGTATGTGTGGATCCATTTGTTTGTGTAGGGAGTGTGTGAGTGTGTGTGTCTGTCCGAATCTTTGAGACTGCAAGGCAAAATTAATTTCTGCTATTCCTAAGCAATCATACCAGAAAGAATTTATCACCTGAATAAGACTTCAAGTTGCATGACTTTAAGGTGGTGATATTGGTATAGAAATTTGATTGATGGCTCCTTTCTTTTTGAAATTGACACTCTATTAGCACCCCTCAGCTCTCCCTCAAATTTCAAGCTTTTCTTTAAGAAAGAGAAATCAAATTTCAGGCAAAAATTTAAGCAACAGTTGAAGGGGGATATTGCTGTTCATCACTAAGTGTTTGGTTTGGCTTTTTACTTGCTAATCTTGTGCAATATGGAACTTTTCCCAGCTACTACAATTTTAATATTCAGTAATTATTTAAGCCATTTTTTCATTTAAATTATTTTGACAAGGCTTTGTAGTGTCCTATAAAAAATTGCAGTACATATTTCAGGAGAAGTACAAAACCTTACCAGCAACATTTGTAAAAATATGCAAAAGTAAGTAAATGCTATAGGGAAAAAAATGGGTATAGAGCTAGTTGGAAAAGCATGAACTTATAAAGGTCTTCTTAGAAAAGCAGAAGGCTGATTGAAAAGTTTCCAGTGAGGCTCAGTAATTGTTAAAATTTGGGCTTTTGACAACAATTTTTTCAAGATAAATTGGGATCCTTTTTTTGTTGAGAAATACCTTTTTGTTATTTAAGAAAGGTCTTAAAAAAGAATAACTTTCTCACTGAAGGATGATTAAGCTTTGTACATTTTATTTTCTGTTTGATATTCAGTGTCACCTCTAAACGGTTCTGTTACTTCTGATTGTTTCTGCGGGCAAATGCCCAGAAAGTGTGAAGAGTAGCAAATGATAAAACAGGCAATAATACTACGGCATCTGCATGTGTTACATTCCAGAGTTTTAAACTTCGGTCTCATCTGGTCCTCCCCAAGACAAGTTCTTGACTGAAAGCACAGCCAACTGCAACTCTAATTTTTTTTTACTTTAAAAAAATTTTTTTTTACTTGCTACTTTTTTTTCACCCCTTAATAGACAGTTATTTATCTCAGGGAGACTTGTTTTAAAGATGCAATGCTCCAATAACAGGATGTTTTGGAGTGTAGATCAGATTGAGCTGGATGTAGGAAGGGTCTGTAGCACTGAGCACAGGAGCACTGAATTTCAGCAGCACATCTGCACTGGCATGTGTTTCTTGTGCAGAGTAATTATCAAATAGGACAAATATAGATATACTAATTAACTGATTGGCTTAGGGTCAGATATTTGGGTTCACTCAAACAATCCCCAGAGGACTTAGAAAGATCTCTGTTGTGAGTGGAATACAAAATTTCTGCACCTGACCAAAGTCTGGGGCAGTTTTGGGTGAAATCTGCTTGGACTGTGAATAACTCCAAGCAAATTGGCACCCCAAAACTGCCCACATGTTCTTGTGTGAGTCTGCAGTGACTTACTGGAAGGTGGATTAGTCACACAGGTGACAGGTGGCATTATGGACATCTTCCCTAGGCTGAAGGAAGACAGTAGCCACAGAAGCAGAGAGCAGGGGAACTTGGTTTATTTACCCTGAAAAGATGGCTACCAGGGGATCTAGCAGCCTTCAGCTACTTACAGAGGAGACAGGGTCTGTCCCACTTCAGAACATGAAGGCAGAAGACAACAGGCACAAGTTTCAGTGAGAGAAAGTTCCATGAGACCTAAAGAATAAAAGGTTCCAGCAGGAGAACTGTGGCAAGGCACAGCAACTGGCTGGAGTCAGTCTCTTCTACTCTAGATTTTCACACTTTGTGTTAAAAACAGGCCCCCAGCAGCCTGCTCTGATGCTGGATTTAGCCCTGGTTGGAGCAGGAGGCTGGGCAAGGTGACCCTCTGAGATGCTTTCTGACTCTTCTCTGGACCCGCACTGGGCAACGATGGCAGCACGGGCTGTCTGTACAGAGGGTGGAAGCAGGGAGAATTTTGATGAGCAAAAAGCAATAAGAAGAGCAAAAGGTGAGATAAGAACATAGTGTCATCCAAAGCATATCCTGTGCCTGCTTGTGTGCACCTTGACTTGCGAAATAAAGAATGTATGCACTTGACATAACACTCTAAATGTGGACTCTGAATTGCTCTGTGCTTCAAGGTGCTTAATTTCCTAACTTTCTCATCACTCTGTAAGTGATGGGCACTCAAGTTTTAGTAGACGACTGATAAACATGCAAAGATAAAAGAGTAATCATGAAAACCAGCCATTATTTTAGCTGAAATGTGAGCCAAAATACAGCTAAATAAGTTTTCAATTTATAAACAGCTAAATGGGTCTTGTTCCCTCCTCTACTAAGCATCTGAAGTTTTTGTTTAGCTTGAAGAATTGCAAGAGAATTCTAAAATCCTATCATAAAATCCATCTCTGATGTATTTCCAAATTAGTCAGCTCTTTAAAAGTACCCTTTCTGTCCCCACCATCCTTTTTTATTTTTTAAAATAGTAATGGAATTAAACCATAACAAATGAAACTTTTGAGCCCCCCATGTTAATTTTCAGCATGTTTTGAAAAACTAGGAGACAACCTTTGTCCAAAATCATGTGACAGATCCATTTGCTAATACCCTGTAAGCTCAAAAGTATGTTTTACAGGAACTTAACTAGCAAAAGCTGTTCCTACTATAAAAGTAATGGCACATTAGTGCCTTTTTGCAGTGAACTCCCTGTATACTTTATCCTGCATTCATGTTTGTCCATTAACTAATGACAATCCAATATACTGTCACTACTATCACATGTAAAATCATGCATGCTCAGTTATTTTATTGTTGCAAAATTAATAATTTATTATCAAGTAGAACATAAAGACTGAGGATCTGTATATGACTTCACTGACAAAAGCTTCTGGAGCGACACTGGCTCAATCTTATATTTGTCTTGGGCTAAAAGGCTCAGAGAAGGATGTTGTTCGAATCTATGAAGTTTCTAAAAGTGCAGTCTTAGAGTGTACAGCCCTGTTCTCACTATGCCACTGGCACCTTCTTTATTGTCATGCATTCACCGTGTTTGCAAACTCCTTTCTTGTAATCAGGACAAGCTTTGTCCTTTTAAAGTGCTGTGCCTGACACTTTGGTAAATGTCAAAGATGATTTTGCACCACTGTTGGATGCAGGGCAAATCACAGAATCTGGACGTGTGGTAAAAACTTCCTGTCTGGAAGAGCTAATCCCCTTGGAAAACAAAAGAAAAGTCCCATACTTTCCTGTGGAATATCGTATTTTCCCTTGAAAACAGCATTCCTTCCCAGTTAATTTATTACTGAATCTAAGCAGTCTTTAAGATAGCTTGAAATACCAGTGTTAGTTCTGTTTTTCGTTAATACATTGATATTGATGTTCAGGTTTCTAATTAGCAGTTAAAATCATTTAGGAAAAATCTAGGAAAGAAGACATGAATGAGGAGTGAGTTGGAATATAGAATTGTTTTTAATAGAGCAGGAAATGAAGAAAAACTGACAAATTTAACATTTCTTTTGTGTCATTGGTGTGCTTCAGGCAGGTGAGCTATAACGGTAACCAGTTTTATGTGAATAACAAGCTTGTTGACTTAGTGGTTGAAATTAAAAATAATAATTTAGGTTAAGTCAATACGATTTAATTTCTTGATTATTCTGTGCAAATAAAGAATAAAGACATTCTCAGGTTTTCAAGGCAGTTACATTTTTAAAATAACTAGGTAAATTTCCAGATTAATATGGCATTTCAAACTGGAATGTTTAGAAATGCTAAAATTTTCTGCTTTTCCAAATATTCTATTCTCCACTTCCAAGATTTATTAAATACAATTTTCAAGTGAACTTAATAATTTTGCTAAACCTGAAAGTGCTGCTCTAGCTTTTGAGCTTGGCTGCAATCTTCTGCATAAATCACAGCAGTTACAGTGCAAGTGAATTCACTGTGATAGAGTATATTTAATTTGCACATACTCCACAGATAATTGAAGTCTCTATCCTCATGTAACTTCAGGGTTTCTGTTGATATCAGGAGCCTCTATAAAAAGCTTTCTGTCATTTCTAACACAGGTACTGCACCATTCTCACAATGAAAAGTAAGGGGGTTGGTGCAAAAAAGGCTTTTGCAACTTAATTTTTTCCAGTATATCTTTGTTCTCGCCCAGTGTGGCTTTCAGGGCCAGCAATGCATTGTGCTATACTTTCATCATCTCTTCCCTCGGTAAAACTGGCTGCAAGTTACTGTGGCTGAAGAAATCTTGCAAGGTTTGTAAAACTGAGGAATATTAAAGGAGGGCATGTAAATTCAAGTAGCTAGATGATTGCAGGATTGGAGACTAGATGTCCATAGAAGACAATTGAAAAAACTTGTTTTTTCACCAGTGGCAGATTAAAAATAACTCCCACTTTTAACAGCATTTCCAATCTTTCAAGACCTCTGGGAAAGAGCTTATTTTTGTGAAAACCTAGTGACCTAGAGAGTTAACTAGAGAGTTAAACCTTCTCTTTGGTGCTTTTATTCCCTGGAGTTTCAGTGACTTATTATTTTGTCTGTCTGGGGTTTTGATGATTAGAAATACTGAAGGGATCTGGAAGGGTTTTTACTTCCACATAGTCCTAAGGACTGGTGTAGGGCAGGTGTGACTGGATGCCCACAATGACCACTGCATTTGAAATTCATGTTTTTGTTCCAATGGGGTATTCCTCAATTATTTTTTCTTCTTCAGGTAAGAGTCGGAAGTTGATGAGGAAGTCCATAAAACACCATTTTAAGATTGCATTCTTTAAGTCATAAAATGAAGGTCCTTTGGGTGAGACAAAATGTACTAAATATTAAACACATCACTCAGAATGATTACTTTTATTTCATGGCCTTTTTTCTCAGAAAAGAGCACAAATGAAAAATATGTAATCCTATGTCTAAGAGGAAGTCTATCAAAAACTGCCAAGCTTTCAGAGTTTTTGGTTTTGGTGAATAACAAAGTTTGGCTATGCTATACTTTCAATTGGTATACTTTTTATCCCATAATGTGGAGCTCTCATGTTGTTATTTCTCTTTGCGCTGATCCTTGATATGTTCCTTAAAAAAAAAGTCTGAGCAGTTAAACCATATGTTTATATCATAGCTCCTAATGTCAAAATTTTAATTGATTTTCCTGTATTCAGGGTTAGGAAGGGGCTGTATCATGTTCCACTACGTCATAAAAACAAAAATATTTAAAATATGTTTCAAATAAAATGAAGGAGGAGAAGAAAAAATGCTTAACTTAGAAAAGATGTGGGATTCATTAACAAAGGAAAATACTGGCCACGGACCAACGGCAAGCCAAATGTTTTGCCAGCAGTTTGCAGTTCACAGTCATCATTGCATGTCACTCCTCCTGCTGCACCAGCCCCTCCAACCATATAGGCCTTCCTTTTAAAGAGAAACCAGTCTGGTTTGAGTTGAATAAATTAATTTGGGTTTACTTAGTTTAAAAACAAAAATACAGAGGGCCCAATTTTATTTCATTATGCCCATGGGTAAAGCAGTCCACGGTAATTACAACCACAGTGCTGGTTGCTCTATCTTAATTAAAGAGGGTTTTTTTGCACAGAGGTTTTTGCACAACATAATAAAATAGTTTGTGGTCTGGCTAGCTTCAGTATCACAAGAGTGTACTCACTTGAGAAATTGTCCAGCTTTTCCAAAAGCTGAGGCCCTTCCACTGGAGAGGAAGCATGGAGCTGCTGAGCAGAGCACAGGTAGTTTACAGTAAGGGCACCATCGTAAATCACGCAGCAAACAACCTTTCATACGGTCTCATACACTAAGTGGCAGGCTTGTCAGCAGCAATGAATCTGGACTTCAGTAGGTCTTTAAGCAATAATGGGCTCTGCAAAATGCAACGCTGGTTACACACCTGTGACCAAACCTCTTACTTTTCCAAACTTTCCTGGTAGTGTTTTGGGTTGGGGTTTGGGGGCTTTTTTATTTTCTTTTTGGAGGAGGTGTCTCCTTTGCAAATAAATATTACTTATTGCTTAGCAAATAATTTTAAAGAAAAGGCATCAAAGATATTTAAATAATGTACTTGGCATGCTAATTAAAAAATCTCTGAACTCAAATCCCA
The DNA here is from genome assembly GCA_013390045.1 of Picathartes gymnocephalus. NCBI lineage: Eukaryota > Metazoa > Chordata > Aves > Passeriformes > Picathartidae > Picathartes > Picathartes gymnocephalus. The sequence goes on from WEKY01012253.1 coordinate 30,465, forward strand.
ACAAGCACGGCTGAGATGGCCTGTTATTAGAAAAGTCAAAGGAGGCATGTTTGCTAGTTGAATAAATCAAGTAGCCTTGTAAAAACACCGTCGCTGGGATGATTAAGGGTAAGTGATTTTCATTACTATGTTAAGTTCTCCTCTCTGTTGTGGTGCTTTTTATATCACATCAAGCTTAGCTATTTACTTATGCTGCTTTAAAAAGCCCTAGCCCCTCACTTACTTAAATCATGACCCAGTGCATTGATTCAGAAAGACAGCAACCCAAGCTCATTTGACTTAATGCTCAGGAACCTGACATGGGTCCTTCTTGACAGCAACCCAAGCTCATTTGACTTAATGCTCAGGAACCTGACATGGGTCCTTCTTTTGTGTGCTCTCTCTCACACTGTTGGTAAAACTGACTTAAGCAAATACCAGTGGACCAGACCCCAGGGTGACTCAAGTCAGTAAAATTTCACTTCTTTCAACAAGTGCTCCTCCCTACCTGATGCTAGTGGTTTCCTTCAAGTTGCACAATTTTCCCTTTTCTTAGATGCAAATACTCTGGTAATTAGGGCCACCAATTGTCCTGAGCCAGATCACAGTTGTGCTCCCTTGCACATTGGCAAGGGCACAGTTCACAAGTATTTATGAAACTAGCAGGAAGGGTCTCAAGATTGGCATAAGGAGCATAAAAAGGACCCTAGATACGTTGCTCAGTGAATGACTGGCAGTGGATTTTGTTTCTTTCTGTTGGGGTCGTGGATTCTCCTATGGAGGGACAAGTGAGTTTAGCTTCATCTGCTTGAACTGGCAGAGTTTCACCTGGGCTTGCATTTATGGAGAAGGCAATGCCAACAGGATGTGCACTGTACCCCAAGGCAAGAGGAAGGCAGCCCTCAGCTGCATTTGGACTGCTCTGAAGCACCATTAGCAGGGGCTGCCTGCAGGACAAGGGGAACAGGAACATGTGGTGTTTGACAAAGCTGAAGTATCCTCCAGCCTCCTTAGGCATGGCTCAGGCCCTTGGCAGCACTGGCTGCATAGGTCTGGGAGTGTGATTATAGACAGCTGGGCTTCCTAGAGGTCTTCAAGCCTAGAATTAGGCATGTGTAAATGGGGAGAATTAGTCTAGAGGTGGACCAGAGAGGTTTCCATCCCCCACTCTTAAGTTCAGAACATGAAAATACTGGCTTACTTTCCACTCTGTGTGGCAAGGCTGAAGCAACAACATGCAAATATGCTTCTAGGATGCAGCTCCCAAAGAAACGTTTCACAATGAACACAGAGGGGCATCCCTGTGGCAGCCTCAGCTGAGGTGCTAATGATTTCATAACCTGTTCCTTTATTATGCAAGCTGTAATACCTGCTGAGACTGTTCAGCACGGGAATGCCTGCTGCCAGGGCAGGAGCCAGGGTGCAATAGTGGATTGATAATGGGCTTGCATGTGGAACAGATCTGTACTGTGTGTTTTACATACGTGGCTTTGAAATGACAAGAAAACAGCCACTTTCTATTTCCATTCGCATTAGAGGCTTCTTATGAATATCTGAAATAGACATTTATTGTGACCATAACCCTACTACAAATTAAAATCAGATCCCAAGTTCCCTGTGAAAAAGAAGCTTATTATAATATGTGGAGATGTCAAAAATGATACTAAATGACACTTAAACTTAAACTCCAAGCACTATGTTTATCCATAACTTAGGGTTAAATCTACACTGGAAATAAGACCAGGAGCTAAACAAAGTTTGTAGGAGTGGGGGATGTCCCAGTAGATGTATAGCCACACGCTGAAGAATAAACAGCTGGTTGTATGTGTCTGCCAAATACAAAGTGTCTCGCATATATACTGCTGCATTTTCATTCCTCAAGTCACAAATTACCTTTGTTACATATCCTACGTGGACTGGGTCAGATTTATACGAGGTGCAATGTTGTTGATTCAGAGGGTTTGTTGCTATAGAGAGAGATAAAGGCAGATTTCTGGACTAAAGGTACACATATTCCTAAAAGTTCAGTTTCTCGTCAAATTTTATATGCGAGCCATTTCAAGGACTTGTTATCTGGTAGGCTAATAAAAGGTCTAAATCCATGCTTCACAAAATACAGAGACCAGGAGAAAGTAAAATACAAACATGCTGACCTGAAATCTGACTTCGCCACTATTCTTTATGCTCATCATATTTGCCTTTCCCATTAAAAAAAAATGAAATAGAACAACAGAATAAATGTGGAGCGGAGTGAGTAAGCCATGGCTTCCGACCCCTGGAAATCGGCCATAGTCACTGCTGTGCAAATTCCTGCTGCTCTCTGAGCTGAGATCATACTGTTGGAGATGGCAAGTGTATAGAGCACAGATCTGTATCTTTCTTCCATTGCTAAATATTAACAACAAAAAAAAAAAAATGCAGGTGATGCAACAGGCTTTGACTGCGTCTATTTATGTGACTGCTGAGATATTTTAACAAGATCAGTAAAATGTCTGGCTCCCTGTGACCAAATCATATAGATATGATATTAAGGTAAACTGAGTAGAAGTGCCACTTTTCTGTTTAGGTAAAGTTAACATTTTTTAACATGTTCACCTGTTTTTTAACACGTTCACCTGTTTTTTATTGACGTGTCTCAGGGTACATGGGACTAACGCTTATTTTATAGGAGACATTTGGAAAAGGACACCTCTCCTTTCCATTATTCATCTTCTGATCCGTCTCCTCCCTAAGCTGGGAGTCCTTGTCCTCTGCCCTTCCAACAGCTCCAAGCAGTTAAAAAAAAGAAAAAATATCACAAAACCAACTAATGTTTCTTGAATGTCAGCATGCTCTGACTGGCAGGCCAGTAGGACAAACAAATTACATTGTCAGAGGCCTTCCACTAACAGCTCCAGCCTACCCGTTCCCACAGTTTAAATCTGGAAACTCTTGATGCAAATGCTGCAGTTGTTTCTGATGGCTACAGTGGCACTTCACTGAAAAGTAGTACTTTGGAGTTGGGTTTTGCAGCATTGGGAGTTGATGGGAGTTGAAACGATGCTTGTGTTTCAGGGAATGCTCTCTTCAGTCCTGTGTGTCTACAGGAGACTCAGGCCATGTCTGGATCAGTGGCATTACTACAACTGTGCAAATGTAGCAGGAGAGGTCCTTCTAACTTGGTCAGCCTAGCCTCTTTGAAGTATTTAATGCAAAGATTATGCCCTCTTTGCTGAATTGTTGTGTTGGAAACCGTGGGGTACAATGTTTTAAAGTTATGTGGTACCCTCAGAGTTTCAAAATTCACTGGACTCAATTTTTGGCTCTGCTGATCATAATGCTGCTCTTTTTCCCCTGGCATGGCTGCTTTCTAGTTAAAGCACTGTTTCAGTGGCAGCTCTCAAAGGGAAAAAAGTGGAGGAAAAAAGAAACAGTTCAAACCATGACTCTTCATGGAGTATGCATGAACACTTATGGTTCATGTATAGACATTAAATAAATAATTAGCAATATGTTAGTTCATACTGCAGACTCTTGGAAGCTGGCAGGATGACCTGAGATTTTTTTACATGACTCTCTACTGACTGTTAAGCCCTTTACTCTAAAGTGATGCAGAGGATGTTATTTTAATCTTCAACACAAAGTTCTGGTTTGGTAGAATGTTTCCTCTTTAAGACAGCATGTCTTTCAAGACAAAGATAATATAAACCAAAAAAAGCCTCCAAACAACAAACCAACAAAAAAACCCCATCTGTGAAAAAGTAAACCAAACACATTAGTACAAATTGGAAGGTAAAGATGTAAAATAAAGGTTTCTTTCTTAGTATGATGTAGCATATCATTAGCAGGCATTAAGTCAGTATTCAGAGTATAATTTAGGAAAACGTCTTCATAGGGGTCATACATTTTTATGGGTCTCATTCTGTTCTAAATGACTGTATTAGCAACACTCCTGTGAACTTCAATGGCAAGAACATCATGCCCAAAAGAACATCTGCCACCTCTCCTTGTCTTTCTCAACTCAACAGTACGTGCTGCACAAGGCAAATAGGATGAGCAGAATAGTGGAAAGGTGGTTTGCAGATCGGCATAGGCTTCAGTGATGGTATCAAGAGGAGCAAGGGTAGAATTTGGCCAATGCTTTCAGGGGAAATTTTGCGAATATTATGGTGATCCCTCTGCTTCACTTCATAAGCTAATCACCACCAGGGGTCAGGAGAATTTATTTGGTAGCAGTCCACAGATGTCAAGGTGGAAGATGGGGATTTTTGTTTTCTTTTGAAGCATAAGACACAGATCAGTGTCAAAGCCTCTTTTACAACTAGATGTAGTGCGTGTTATACACTGTCTGTTTATGGAGTGTGCATGCACGTGTGTGTATGAGTGAGATTCCCAGTTGGTTTAAATCCATTGTCTTTGGCAAAGCTGTGTGCTGCGCACCATTGAGAATTGGCTCTCTTGCTGTAGATGTATTCATTCTATTCCTATTTGTTTTCTCAAATGATTGTGTTAACTGGGCTACAGCTTAGGAGGCCTCTTTTTTTTCAGGTTTATTTTTCCTCAGCAATAATTTGGTCATAACTAAGCACATTTTGAAGATCACCAGATAGACTAATGTGGAAAGATTTTTAGGAGAAAAATTTTGAATATGATTTTTGAATATTGATTGTCTCATTTTAAAGAACAGTTCAAAAGACAACATCAAATTCCTAGTTTAAAAAAAAACAAACAACTTAGAGATACCTACCTTTTCATACTTTCTTCCATTTCCACTTACTTGTATTTAGAATATTTCATAACAGTAAGTATCCTTTCTGCTTTAAGCTAGAGAGTAAAAAAAATGGGTGCTTTGATATTTGCATTACTGGTCACTTATACTTGCTGCTTTTTATCATGTGCATTGGTTCGCTTGTATGCATACTTCTGAAACCAAGATTTGAGATTTACATGTTATCTGGAATTTGATCTATAACTTGAAAGGCTACTGTAGCCACAATAAGAATGAAAATAACTCTGACCTGTTGAAAATTCAGCTCGGAGCACCCAAAGTGGTAAAGACTGCAATAGTAATTTTGTCGATATTTATAAATCAATGCAAACCAGAAACTGGATGTTTTAATTTACTACAGTTTCAATGTAACTGATACCCTCAAGTTTAGAGCTTTAAGCTTTGTGAAGAGCAATGTTATTGCAGGGCATGCATCCAATTTTTAAAACATTATATATATTGGAGACAGATGAGCTTTTCAGAATTATTTTAGGCCTATTTTGGTTGAATGCCTGAGATGCATTTTCCAGTGGAAATTAATTGCATTGATGTGAAAACAAATGAACCCCAACCTCAAAATTAGCTGCAGGTTCCTGCTCAAACCAATACTTAAAGGAGAGGGAGGGGGTAGAGATAGTGACTGGGAATTATGATGACAATGTATACTTTGTTGGTAGAGTAAAATAACCTTTCAATGCCTGCTCTTTTTTGCTGTCTCAGCATGCGTGCATGCTTAGAGAGAGAAATTTTCCCATGTATCTGTGGCTGCACATGAGTGGACAATGGCTTTTACTTGCTATCACTGCTTCCCCTTGGATGCTGCTGGAAACCTCTGCTGGCCTGTGTCAGCAGTCAAGTGTCAGCAAAATCTCAGAGCCACTACCTGTAGTGCTTCTGTTGCTGTCATGGGACATTTCTGGAGCACACATTTCTTGGGGATTGTGCTAGGTGAATTTATTAGTGAATAGCAGCTAACGTGATTTCCACCCTTCAGTGAAATTTGCCTTAGCTATGTGAAAACTGTGTTTGTGATTCCTGTTTCTTTGACTGATGCTCACAATCAGTGGATACCTCCCACTGAGAGGTAAGCAGAGAAGGCAATGTGAACCCTTTAAATAACAAGAGCAAACAACACTGGCTCGGAGCTGATCTCTGTTGAAGTACAGCTGCAGCAGTTCTCCATGACTTTGTTCTATGTGCCTTGACATTTGCCTCTTCCCTGTGCTTCTCATCATTTGTACTAATATAGCTGTCAGCTGGGATTTTTAGCATGTTTAAGAGATGAAGCATGTGCAAAGGTTCCTCCCAAGAAGTGGCATATATTCATTTTGATCTTCATGAAAGTTTGAAGGGAATCAGTGAAGCGGGTTGCGGGTGGGAAGAGGGTCACTGAAGATACATAGCTATTTGGCAGTATTAAAATATTTTTACACCGAGAGATGACTTGCTGAACAGATAATTGAGAGTACACCCTCATGAATGTGCACCTCTTCCTTTTCCCCCACTACCACCCACTGAAACAACCAGTAGCTTTGAGACACTGAGCATATTTGGGGCTGTGACCATGGTGGGCCGTGCTAACTTTCCTCTGGGCTGAGAGAGAGCTTGGGGCAGCAGGAACGATGTGCTGATGGCAGAAGTGCTTGGAAAGCAATCGGCCTTAAAAACACAGAGTTTCTCTACGGTATTCTTGTTAAAGGATAGGATTAAGAGCTGGATTTTGGTCTGCCGCTGATGTCATATATGATCTGAGAGTTTTTTAGGCTTCTGATTTTCCATTTCAGTTATTTCCTACTTTGTTTAGGAAATCATGTAGCATTATCTTGTATAATACCATCCTTAAATATTTCTACAGTATGTTTTAGTTTTATAGTATTTTTAGGGTTGAGTGTAGGATTTAAATCTCAGTAAATAAACAATCTCACATGTATATACATCTACATACTGTCTTCATTAGCGATTGTGCTCTGCTAACCAGAGCAAACTCTGCTTTCAGTAGTGCATGCAGAAGACTTGTGTCTTGTCAGCATGGGACACACCGAATCTGCCAGTGGCAGATGCTGAAGTGGTTTTCTCTCATTTAGGCTGTTTTCCTTAGTCAATCTATTTTCTAGCAAAACAGTGATCAAATTTCTGCTCCATGCCCAACCATAGCATTGAAGCTGCGTGTGCTGTGAGTTGTGTTGCCACATGGTCTTGAGACTCAGCAACACTTGGAACCACTGTCTCTGTACAAGCTCTAGACTGATGAGCATGAATGAGAAACCGATGGTTACAGTTTTATTAGTTTATTAATCTCCTTTTAGTTAATATTATTTTATATTTAAATTGCTGGAAGCTTCTTTTGGGGTCTACTATGTCTTTTTGTTGACTACCCACAGCAGCTGTTTTTATGTGGGGACCTAAGTTAGGTACCTAAATTGAATTATCCATGATCAGAAACTGGCCTGCAATTTAAAGCCTTCACTTACGTAGCAATCTTACTTTGATTAATTAATGCAGGACCCTTTTTCCAGCCTCTTTGTGCACAGCAACCTTTCTGCTCTAGCTTTTACAACGTTGGATGTGGGGGCCCACGGGGGCAATGTTGGGGAAGAAAAAGTCAAGAGAGCTAAAGCCACCCAAATTATAAGTACAGCAGTCCTGTCTGCCTGCAGGCACATGAAGACATCAGCAAGTACATCTTTCTTAGACACCCAGGCAGGCAAACATCTCTGAAACATGGGGGCATGACTCTGCTGCCGCAGCATCCATCATCCTGTAAAGGACAGTGAAAACATGTGCTGTCATCTTTGACATTTTAATTGAAAAGAAAGCTTACACAGATTTCGACCTTAAGCAGTGTGTTTATACAAGTGTATACAGAGAAATAATCTGTCAGTTCAGTGCAGACTCATTGCTATAGGAGTTGGTTTAGTAGCTGAACAATCCAACATTAGCTCACACACCTTGCCTTGTTCCATGCCTCAATAATTTTTAGTAGAAATACTTTGCCTAGAGGCATGCAGTTATTAAAAAAGAGGCTCAGCTTGCTTAAAGTCTGGAATTATTAGCTCATGGTAACAAGCCTGCACTGGAGAAACTGTTGGTTCTTTGTTTTCATAACTTTGCTGTAATTCACCATCTTATTCTCAGAGACAAACTTCTGCATTGTTTGGGAAGTTAAAAAAAAAAAAAAAAGAAAAAGAAAAAGAAAAATAAATCACTTCAAAAAGATTTTTTTCTTTCATTTTTATTATAAAGAGGGTTTACAAAGCTCTTTTATCTTAGTATTTCTATTAAATTGCACTGGTCCCAATAATAAGGGTAAATAGAAAGACAATTTTGAGAAATTTGTTTTACCTCATTTCCAGTATAGGAATCAGTTGGTAGTGAGCACTCAGTGAGAGCTCTCCGAAGACTCTCTCAGCCCTTAAGAGTAAAGAGTAAAATGTGCTTTTTCTCCATCCTTTTTACAACCTACTATCCCTTTCAGATGCAAAGTTGTGAAGGTCAAATAAAATCCATTTGCACTGCTATGACATGTGTGTGAAAGGAGCCACTTGAGCAAACAAGGGCTCCAGCAACTTTGGGTAGCCCAAATCTGGCAGAAGGGTTACTCGGTGTTCAGTTGTCATTTTATCTAGATGCTGGGGGCAGGTCTTTTCCAGCTGTTTAACCTGTTGATATTTTTCCTCAATGAGCCTCAGATTTTCAGATTTTCTTGATTTTGCTTGTCAGGCTGGAATCTTAAGCCCAGATTTTAAAAAGAATGGTCAAATTAAAAAGTGTTTGTGTGAGATTTATTGCTGTTATTATTCCTGATTTTAAGTCACCTGCCATTTGATGCATTTGTGTATTATAGCTACCTATTTTTTCAGTGAAAAATGATACACCTTTATTTGTTGGGCTGCAAAATCATTTGTTCTCCTGAAGATCTAAGTTTGGTTCTGTCTGAGCTGAGAGACTGCAACAGGAGTGGAATCATTTTGACATTGTGGCTTGCTTTTATGATCAAATCATATTTATGTTGCAGTATTTTGGGTTTATCCCACTTAATTTTTTTTTTTATTTTAATACAAGAATGTGTTTTTATATGGGTTAGTTCTTTATAATCCCTTGAACCTGCCTTTTGCAGTGTTTCCCTGTTTTGCTTTAACTATGCCATTATCCTTCACATATCATTTGTGAGTTCCAGCTGTGTGCATAACACTGTGCAGAACATAAACTTCTCCGAGGAGGTTATAGTCTAAGAAACCATTCTAGCTTTTCTTATTTTTCTTGTAATGGGTCAGGCAATAAGACCCAGTGAAATATTTAGAGGGAAAGAAAGATTGAAACCAGCAGTTTCTAGGACCTGTAAGAGCCAAAAGGCAAATGTTAATGGGTTTTGTGAGGCTTCCAAGGACCTGCTGGTCCTTGTACTTCTGCTGAATTTGCAGAGGTTCCTTAAACATGTGTTCAGGAAATATAGGTGGCATTAGCACAATTGGAGTTTCTAAAGGCAAGATTTATCATTGACTAAACCTTTAAATAATAGACTTTGGCCCAGTAAATACATGACAGGGCTGCTGATTTGTGGGGCTTTTCTCCTACAAGATCAGGTGAAAAGTACAGAATTCTTAACACATTTGAAGGCGTTTTTCCACAGGATGATAGTATGTTATTGTGTGTATATATATATATATCCATTCTCTGTCTGTTTTTTTTTTTTTTTGTTGGTGGTTTTTTGGTTGGCTGGTTGGATTTTTTTTTTTTTTTACTTATTCTTTCTCTTAATTTGGGTGTTCTGTCCTTGTGCATTAGAACAAGGGATCAAGAATGCATTTCTGATGGAGTTGCTTTGTTTCCAATGAACAGCTTCTCCTCAGGTAATATCAAGGGATATGTGAATTGAGAAGTAACATCTCTTTAGTTGCTTTTGACTTTGTTCTATATCATTTCATATCTGTATGCTGCATCTTGCTCCTTTTGTGATGCTTGTTGCTGAATTCCTTCTTCCTCTGTGCCAATGTATAGCTTGTTATCTTAATTGTGCCAGCTCTTCTGAGACACTTACATGGGCTTTCCATTCACTTCCGAATGAAACTTCTTGTCTTTAAGACTTTTCAAAGCTTAGCCTTATCTTATCTCAGTCCACCAGTTTCTCATTACAGTGTCAAGCATCACTTTCACTTTGCCAGTGTCTTTACCATCAGCTGGTTTTTCTTTCCCAGGCAGAAATCTCTTCCTGTCCAACACTGGGAAAATACCTAAAAGTAACACATATACGAATATATGCATACTCCATTTAAAAATCTCTCTAGAAAGCATAGCTTTGCCTGGATGCTTCCCAAATCCTCTAAGTTATGAGCCACAATTTTCCCTTTCTAGAATGTTGCCCTTCCTGTGTCTCAGTCTTAGTTCCTCCCTTCCTCTTGCAGACTTCCTCAGTCCTGTCATTTCTGAGCATAGCATTTAATTAAAAAGATACAAAGAAACAAAAAACCAACCAGAGTAATGCCTCTAAATTGTCTCCAATTCTTTAGCATATTTATTTGCTTGTGTGTTCTATCTCCGTCTTCAACTTTTCATCTGTTTTGTGTCCCTAGAATGTAAACACAATCCGTATGAATTGTGTCTTATCTGTGTTTGTACAGTGCCAGGCTCAATGGGGTCCCGTTCCTGACTGGGACCTTTGGGCACCACCACAGTATAAATGTGTGCTACTGATAATAATAATCTACCACATCATGCAGATGTCTGAATTATCTGAGAAATACAAACAAGGATCTTTACTGGGTTGGCAGGGAGCCATGAATTCTAGGTGCCAGTTTTCCCCTGAATGTGGTTCGGCTGCCTGAAAAACCTGGTGACACAAACCTCCCACTTCTTGGAAAGCTTGGTTCTCTGGTGGTGATGTGATTAAAACATCATTAAACATGGGATACAGCAGGTCAGGTGAGGTCCCTTGCAACTATGCGAGGTATTCCAAGTACTGGTCTGATACTTTGTTGTTGCTTTCCCTTGTGTTTATTTTTTCTTTCCTTCTCTGACTGACAAATGGATAAAGTGAAACTAGACAGAACTGCCCTACTTTGAGGGTGGGAAATAATGGCTCACAAATGAGGAAAGCTCTAGTTTGATTGATAGGCTTAAATAATGGCAGTGTGGATCAAAAAACAGCAGACCAACAGTAAATGAGGCAGCCCCTTCAGTCAGAACACATTTGTCAGATTAAAACATCCCTTCCATGTCTTTGCCTCTGACTGAATTATTCAAATATTGAAGGTCCAGGACAGCACTTGGGCCAGGTACTCTGGCTGCAGTAGCTGCTGTAAAAGCAGCTTGCAGCTGGTCTGCGGAACCACATGCCCCAGGGAACTTACTTTCTGCAATGAAAAGTTTAATTGTGACAGTGCCTGGCTGTCAATGAGACTTTCAGGGGGTAGACTGCAGACAGCTGTGCTTATTCTCAGTATGGTAAGCCACTTGGGGGCTTCAGCCTGAAAGCCACCCAAACCAGCATGCACATCCTGACATCACTCGAAAAGATCCAGGCTGCTGGCATGCAGTGATTGCTCCTCACTACATTGGTCATAACGATATCATTGCTACCTTATTCACCTGTCTCCCTATTACTTCTACTCACTCTCCCTCATTTTTTTTCTTGATCTCCAAGCTTTTTGGGGCAGAACCTCACTTCACCCACATGTTTTAAACCAAGGCTTCTAGGCATGGTTGTAATAAATATGTAGATACATACCTGTTTATATCTATTATATAAAAATGATGAAAGTCTAATAAACTGTGTTGTGTAGCAGCAGTGTGGTACAAAAATCCCTCAGCCAGTGCTGACCTGACATGGCAAATTGCCACAGCACAACCTGTGGGCTGCTCTGGTGTGAGCTGGCTGGGTCTGAAGGCTATGGAAAGTTAAGAGACAAGTTCCATTACTCCCGAGCAAGTTGGTGTATTTCTGGCTAAACTTTTTCCACACCTGAGCTAGCTGAAGTGGAACAAACAGGGTTGTCATATAGGTATTCTTGATGACCTTGCATGAATGCTGCGTGCAGGGGAGTAAGGAGAAAGAGAGAGGTCATGGTATGACCCACTGACCTGGAGTGCTTTACCATAATAGAAAACATTCTGCAGTGATACTTTAAATAGCATCAGTCCTTTTGCACATAGCCCCAAATGGCCTAGGTCAGTAGGAACGTACCCCCATGAGACTCTCGGCAGCAAATTGTCGTTTGCCCAAATTGTCCTTGAAGACTGCAAGTTAAGGGAAGCCTAGTCTTTTAATAGATGAGTGTAGTGTTCAGTCAGCAGGCAATCAGTTGCATCATATCAGATGGAGTATTTGGTGTTAATCAAGGAGACACTGAAGTATATATCCTAGATATTTGATTGCATCAGAGGAGTTATCTTTAATCATTGGGTAGAGTCATATGATGGAACATGGTCGAGTCATCATGGCTTAGCAGGGTACCACCCATCTGTTTAAATGTTAATAAGGGTGACTCACGGTGTTAGCACAACCATGCAGAGGAAGAGGAGCCAATGTGGTCAGTTACAGCAGCTTGGCTAACATGTGGTATTTTACTAAGCCACCGTAACACTGACTATCCAGGCCATGTACGCCCAAAGAGACAGCGTGCAAATGCTGACCGAGACCCCATCCTGTCCAACAGCGGGCTTCACAATAAAAATTCCTAAACTTTGGAAAAATTCCACGGATAGCCAGATTTTCAGTGAGGTTGAGCATCTGCCAGTTTTCTATCTTATCTGTCCTTTATTTGTGGACTGTTTGCCCAACAGCCCTATTTATTTAGCAACACAGGTGCCAAGGAATGAAAATCTCCCAGTCAATAATATTGACTGATAGGCTGCAGGCTGTACCTTCGCAGCATTTACAAAGAGAGGACCAGATTTAATATGTCCGCCATTAAAAATAACAATTATAAACTCTCACTGACTTTCTTTGCTGCCAGATAGAAAGCAACAACAAAAGAGATTGTGTTGTCCTTGGAAGAGATGTCTTAGACAAATTGAGTTTCTCAGTCTGTATGGTTTTGTGCCATACACATTCCCTGATCTCTGTGAGAGTGAGTATGCAGGAGCATGTGCTAAATCCATGACCTATGTTCAGTGTAGGAGCAATGGAAGTATCCAGGAGTACTGGCTGTGTCAGTTTCCCTGATATGGGAGGTGAGAATCCAGAGTGCATTTTGTAGCATTTTTACTCATGGCAGGATCACTGCTGGCTTTTCAACAAACAGGCTCAACCTTGAAGTGCAAGGCTTCTCTGACTGCTCTGCACCTCTTTTAAAAAACAGGCTTGGGAACAGACTAGCAAGAGTGTAGCAAGGAAAAATACCAGAAGAACTGAAGATTTTTCTTCCCTCTAGCTAAGTGTAAAGTATATGCTTTCCCCTAAAATGAAGCAGTGTTAAAGGTAAAACTGGGGACAGCAAGGAAGCTTCTTTGCCATTTTAACAAATAATAAATACCAATAATTCCCTTTTGCCCAAGCCCCATATTCCCAAACTCATTAAAGCAATTTTGGAAATTTTTTTGGCTCTGGAACATATAAGCAAAACGCAAACTATGCAGTCCCTTGGGAATCACTTGTACAAATTGTATAGGTCAGGCCAAAATAAGTTTCTGTCAAACAGCCTAACACCTAAGCTTATTATGAAACTGGTGAATTGTACAAAGGGTCTGCATGTAGGGCACTCTCAGAATGAAAAAAGGTGGTGGGGGGGCTCTTGTCATGGCACTTATTTTACTTTGACCCCACTGAAAACTCAAGAGGTATTTTTACTGAATGTGTGGCTCTGGCCAGCGCAGTTCCCATAGATTCTGTCTAAGTGGACTCAGAGGGCTGCAGAGTGGGCAGGTGGGTGCTCACCTCAGTCTTATTCCAGGCCAGGCAAGAGAGTGCACCAGTGCATTCTCCCTTCCTAGCCACTTCTCCCACCCTTGTCCAGGAGGAAACCCTATGTTCATCCCCAGCAGGGGCTGCAGCACACTCTGTTCTGCCCCTCAAATACCCCAGCATGGGGGTCCCAGCCCTGCCATCTGGCACATGGACTTTAAAACATGAGTTAGAGAAGACCTGTTTGAGTTTGCTGTCTGCTGCTCTGCAGGGCAGTAGTTCCGGTTGAGGATGGGCTAGCGGGAAGTGGACCCTGCTTGTGAAGGTCACCACAGCCTCTAGAAACCAAACTGAGGTCTCCTCCTGACATTCAGCCTGATATCTCCTCACTTTTTTCTCTTCAAAAGAGCACTGAATCTGCTTTTCATGCTGTTTTGATCCTGTGCTATTGATTTGTCAAGTCCTCATGTGTGAATGAGCGCTGGTACACGGAGCAGCTGAGTTTAAGTGGACAGTAGAATGGGTCAGTGTCTGTGTACTTTGAGTACATTTTCTGAGCTCATTTTTCCTGCACTGCATCTATTCCACTTATGCCACCTCCACAGCTCCCCAGGCTTAGCCCTGTGCTGAGCTGACTGTAGAGCAGCATATCCCAGAAATTAATTCATGCTCCCTCGCAGACCTTACTGCATTCTCTCACAGAATTGCACCACACATTTGGAAAATGTTGTCTTGATTTTTTTTAAGGTGATATGAAGATGTCAGTACATCATATTCCTCCATCATCAGATAACCAGGGAGGCACAGGAAGAACTCCTTGTCTGTCTGAGATATATTTGCTGTTATTTTTGGGTTTCTTTCTTTCTCTTCTGAATAAGTACTGTATGTGTCTGGGAGGATTTTTAAAGCATCCTTCAAAACACAGGCTTTTTCTCTCCGCAGAGAACCAAGACAAAAGGATGGGTTCAGTTGTGTGCAGCTGCTAAAAGAGGGCAGCTGAGGGCAGAAGGGTGGGAGGAGCAGAGTGTCTGAGTATGAGGGTATTGTCAGGGCAAGGATTTTGAGGTGGTACTTGTTGGGATAGAAACGTTTGTAGGGAAACAGGGTTGAAGAGAGGAGTGTTGAAGTATTGTAAGTCCAAGGATGGGAAATACTGGGGGAGTTTTAAAGAAGAGAGGATTAAGTTGTTTGAAGACTTGGCAAAAGAGGAGATTTGTATGTCAGAAGAAGGTGATTTTGCTGTCAGACAGGTACCTACACTTTGGGACCCTGGATGTGGTGTCCTCTGTGCTGGATGTCTGTGAATCCCATTGCTCACAGCCTCTGGGCTTTTTGCATATTGTTGGATAACTGGAAGGGACAGCTAAAATTAGAGGAGGGGTGTATGTATTCATGGTTGCCAGTACCACTTGCAATTGGAGGGGCAAAATGTAAAGCCCCATCGTTTGTTGTGACACAGTTCAGGCCACGTGGGAAAGCCTTCCCCCTTCCTCTAGGGTTATGACTCTGCTCCCCTGACATGGTCAGCCCAATTTTGGGCCCATTAATTTTATGATTCTTTGTGAGTGGGCCTGCGTTCTCACATGCACTGTTTTCCCAGTACTGTACTTAAAAAAATGATTCTAAATCTTTTGAACCCCTTTTGCCAAACTAATTCACTCTGCTTCTCTATAGTCCATACATTTTGCTTTCATAAAGTGCTTAATCTGAATGTAATATTCCTAATTTTATTTCTACTCTTTTTTCCCCATTTTTTGTGTCCTGGTGGTGTGCTAAGTGGTAAAATTAGTAATCTTGCTTTGGAACAAAACTTGGTAGAGTTTCACAGCAGAGATTATCAAGAGTGATTTGAAATACTGATTTTAGAGTAACTTAGTTACAGGTGATAAAATTTCAAAATTAATTTAATAGTGGTTAATTTTCTGTCATAGTCTGTGAAACTATCATCCAGATAATTTTATTCCTGAGGGCTACATTTACAGCAGTGCACTAATGCCAGAAGATTTTTCTGGTTTGTCTGTAGAAGATCTTTTTTGTACCATCTTTTGCCAGCCACTATACTATGGAGTGGTGCTCAGACTAAGACCAGCTGATATGTTTACATTCATGTTATATTATATGAACTATACTGGTGCTTTAACTGATAAAGAGAAGAAGGAAGGCAATTCAACTGATTCATCTTCTTGAAAACTTTATGTTCACTGATAAGGAAAGGACAAATCCTGGATGGGTTTATCTGCGCCTGCTTGTCTGGAGCTGCCTGTGCCTACCAAGGGCAGGCAGGGTAAGGCTTGTTTTGGTCTCCATGACAGCTTTCTTTTCTTTTCCTTTCTTCTAGGCCTGTCCCAGGTTCTCTGTCTTCACTACTGCACCTACACAACCGACAAAGACAGCCTATGCCTGCCTCTATGCCCGGCACCCTGCCCAACCCTACCATGCCAGGATCTTCTGCTGTGCTCATGCCTGTAAGTTTTTGGTTTGGCTTTGTTGCAGCGTGAAAAGTTGTGTTGTGTTTGGTTCAACCTAAGCAGAGGTGAAAGTCTGCTGGATTTTCTAAAAGCCCAGTGTAATAAGTTCAGGAAGCTGGACCGTCTTTGCAGTTTCACCACAGACTAGAATACTTCTGATGAAGCTAATGGCATGCTAATTAGTGTGAGAGTGATTAGAATCAGTTTACATGAGGCTACAATTTGTGATTCTCATACTTGGTTGTGTAGGTGAGATCAGTATGTCTGTGCTGGAACAAAAAGATTTTTCTGAATTCAGAAAAAAAACTGGAAAAGCATTGTACATAAATTATGTCAGGGAACTCTAAGTGATCCTCTTGTTTGGGAGATAACCAGTCAACAAAAAAGAAATGTGACTTACCTTTCTGGCCTGTTAATTGGCACTTATTTAGAACTAGATAACAATTGCTGCTCATCTTTCATTATTTCTGGAGGGATGGGAATATTTCCCACCTTATGGAAGACAAAGAGCTGCTTTACAATTGTAACTTCAAATCTTAAATGATTTTAACCTTTTAACCTTTACAGTAGAAGACATTTGAGCAGTTAGGGGTAGAGAAAAGTAAGGATGACATGGGGAGGAGGGGATGGAGAAAGGAGAAGTTTTTACTTCATTTCACTATGTTCAGTTTGCAAGACAAACCTGAGGGCAATTGACCATGGGAGGGAGAAAAACATCGCTTGTTCTAGCTTTGCTGGATCAAGGGGAACAATCCACAAGGATACAAAGATTCAGGTTTGGCTGCTATTTGAGCAGTCATGTATGAGTTATTAATTAACATGTCCATAAGGCTCTCCTGGAATATCGATCAGGAAGTTTAACAAAAAAAACATAAGACATGTCATTGTGGGAAGGTTTTTTCTGGCATGATTCCCAAGGAACCTGAAATGCAACAAACATCCAGCAACAGTGCAAGTTCAGTGGCCTCAGTCGGCTGCTGGGGAGCCCTTTAGGCAGCTTTACTTGCAGAGGAGCAGGTGTTCTCTGGCTGCGAGTCCTGGAGATACGAGCATGGAGGCGAGACAGACCCTGTCAGCACTGGCTGCCCCTCCTGCCCCTCAGCACTCCTGACAGGCCTGCAGGGGAAATGGCAGTGGGAGCTGCTCCTACCCCATGGAGAGAGGGTAAGGGGGCCTTGGAAGCTTTTCCGTGCCGGCAGGCAGTGCGGTATTCAGATTTCCCCAAAGCCCAACACCCATTCTTGCAGGTATTATGGAGAGTGGGAGATCACATCTCACCACAGAGCACGAAAAAAATAGCTGCCCTGCTTGGATTGCTCAGAAGGACCCAAAAGTGTCTTTTTTGTAAGAGCCAAAGATTTGGGGGGCTGGCTCAAAACAAGGTGGGATGCTCAGCTCTGGCTGAAAGCAGCACCATAACCCTGCTCACCACCCCTGACAAGGCCTAGCAGTCTACAGGGCTTGTCTCTTCTTGGAGAATACTCTCCAGGAAATGGTTGTATAGAGGATTTACTGCCATCAGGTTTTGTTGGTATCACTCCCTCCCAGCCTAGTGAGATTAGCTTGCAAAAAGGGCTCTGAACAGCCAGGAGAGGTTTTGCTTTGTTTTTTGCTATCTCAGCAGTGCATGAAAGGTTCCCTTACAAGACATGTGGAAAACTCTTCCCAGCTGAGCGGTACAAGTAAAGGAAAAACAGCCAAATTGTTTTCCATACGCTTGAGATTGTAGATTTTTATTTATGCTTTTAACAAGCTAGGTTGGGCTGCACTGGGAAGGGAAGCTACAATTTTATACAGTGATGCTTTTAAAACCACTTAACTCTGAGTGTTGTTATACTGAAAGGGAGAAAATCATTACAAAAAAGCACAAACCTGGGTGGCTGCTGCATTTGTTTATTAAAGAACTCCTTTCTCTATAATTGGCTGTGAGTTTTCAGGGCCGATTCTGATGAAACACACGCCTACATGCATACACATATGCAATTCATGACACAGATTGTTATTTTCCCAGTCATGACTTGAAGAAATAAAGCTGAGTCCATTTAAATAGAAACTGAGAGTAAATTCTTGCAAATGTCTCCAGATGTTTTCAAACCTTGCTTTTTCTTTTCTTTAAAAGATGGAGCGACAAATGTCAATGAACTCCAACATCATGGGGATGCAGGGGCCGAACCTCAATAATCCATGTGCTTCACCTCAAGTTCCCCCAATGCATTCAGAAGCCAAAATGGTAAAAAGAGAATTTTTAAAAATTACTGTATTTTCTCATATTGCTGTTGCATACCAGTTACCCAGACAGTGGGGGGGATGTAGCCAGACATTGCTTACTTCATTCTTAGTCATACGTTACACTCTTTCTTAATATGCTGCAGTAAATTGCCTTTGTGTCTATGAACTTCCAAGACATTCCTAGTCCTAACTGATCTCTCGGTGAGAGGGAGCTGAAGGGTGAGCTATCTGATCCGTACTGTCCTAAATAGGATTTTTGGTGCAGATCAGTAGAATTTAAGCAAATGGTCTGGCTGCCTCTCTCATGGTGTCTGTGCTCTACAACTTGATCTAAAGAAAATTGTCAGTTAACAAAGAGTGCAGTATAAAATGTGTGCTGTGGAGGGAGTGTATGTAGTCCTTTTTTTTTCCAGATAGAAGCATGGTGTGTCAGAGAAGCATACCAAACTATATATACATATAAATAAATAAATAAATAAATAAATAAATACACACACACACACACACACACACACACACACACACACACACACATATATATATATATATAACTAGGACATTTTCTTTTTCTGAAATGCAACAAAGGTATTCCTATTAAAAAGAAGTGTCAGAATTTGGACAAATGTAATTTATTTATACATGTCAAACATCATAACAAAAAACCAAAATTGTTTTTTGAAGTTGTTCTACATCTTAAAAGGCCAAGGTTTCTCAGGCATATGTACTGATATAGGATTAATGTAGAAAAAACCAAACTACAGGTGGACATTTGTAAGCTTTCCCCAGCTTTATATGCACTCTTGTGGAAGTATTTGGCATTAATATCCTTGGAATCAAGTTATCAGTGTAGAAATGTTTTGGCTTTTTAAGTTTCAGAACTGCAATTTGCTGCTGTCTAGTGGAAATACGAAGACAGAAGTTTTTTGTTTTAACTCTGTAGGTTTTTTATCCTCTCAAGATAGCTCATCATAGTGAAAAACAGGAGTAACTTCATTGAACTTCTTTCAGTGGCATTTTGCCAAGGTAAAATTTTCATAAGTGAGAGAATGAAATCAAGCCGACAAAGATTAAGCAACCACATATTTTTATATATTTCTACTTTGCATGACTCGTACGGCTTTTAAAGTTGTTGTCATCTATCCTGAGGCAAAGAAAAATATCTACTTGTCTATAGGTATGGTGCATACAGGAGACTCTGGGTTAACAGCAACAACATATATGAATTTTTTCTACCTCTGTTTTCTTAGGTCGGGTAGGTCATGCCTTCGCCTCACTGTTGGTCTGGGTTAGGCTGTTAACCCAACCTCTGTTAACACTCTGTCTAAAACCACACTCCGTAAACATGCAGCCATTTGGCCAGAAGAAGGATGATAGCCAAAAATGCTGGCTCCCCCAGCCAAGGAAAACCTGTGGTCGAGAGTTCTCTCTGCTGTACCACACAGAGACGGTGACATGCCAAATGGCAACAGCATCTGCAGCAGAGCTTGTTAAAAACTTTTTGGAATAGGCAAATGTTTTTTCAATGCAAGTGTAGCTGAGCCAAGCTAAATACTCCTTGGCTGAATAAATCCAAAACTGGCATCTGTTTGGGGGACTAAAGGTTCTGTAGTTTTCTCTCTCCCCACACCCCCTGCCTCTTTTTTACTGGTAGTGTGAGGCTACTTAAGAATAAGATTAAATTATTGGTGCATATGATGAGAATTCTGTGCTTTAATAACTGAAACTGTACATTAATACAAATTACCTTTTAATCTCCGTAGATGGTTTTGTCCCTAAATCTAATGTATGAATGCATTTTAATGTACGAAGAAATTGCTATCTGTTCCAAAATACGGTGCAGTGAACAAGCAGAGCTTTTGCTTCTCAGGGCCTTTCTGCCGCTCTTCCAAGGGTAGAAAAAAATCTTCACACATTAACTCTTAGGAGGTATAATTCAGAGTTCCAGGACCTTTCCTCTTTTCAAATGCAGGTTTAGGGTTTTTAAAATATTTTATATTTCTATATTCTAATTTTATACTTTGTTTCTGTATGAGCACATATGCAATGTAAAAAGCCTCTTCATTTAGCCACTGCTTTGAGGAATATGAATCTATTAACAATACCCTGCATGAATACAAAGTATAAAAATATTCAGAAAAGCAAGGAAATAGTAAGGAAAAAGTAAGGAAAATATTCAGAAAAGTAAGGAAATATTCAGAGCAAAATTATTTCTTACGTGTAAATTCATGGATTTCACAGAATCATCTGTGTTACAGGGATGTTTGTTCTTATTGTTAACTCTTTCACTTTTCTTCATGCTTAAAGCATGACACTTCATATACTCTGGTGACTTAGTTAAAAGTGAGTGTGCTGAGTACCTTATCAGACTGTGTCCTGCATTAGGAAGGAATTTCAGATTTCCCTGGATTCTGCTAATGCTATTACTGCTGGTGCTTTCAGCATTGATCCTGTTCTCTTTGGCTGACCCCACCCCGAGAAGAATGTACGTGTCAAACACCAGACAGAGTCATCGAAGATGCTTGTAGCTAGTGACTGAAGTAACTGGAGAAGTCCAGGGGACTTCGGGCCTGATTCATCAGCTGCCCAAATCCATGGGAGTATCAGCACTTTTGGGAGGCCTACGTGAGAGAATGTGGGACAGGCTCCTCTAAATGTGATACCCAGATGTGGGACCAAATCCTTCTGGCCTCATGGCAGTATGCACCTGAGCAGTGCAAGCACAGTTTGGCATGCAGCAGTCATAACACTGTTTGGTGACACATGTGACTTAATTTGCCTCTGTAAAATGCATATGAATAAATAATATCAGTAGGGATGCTGTGTGAAGCCAGGTTTTATAAAGAAAGCAGACAGATGGCAAAAGATTCACACCCTTGATTCGTTCGTAATTTATTTATAGTAGGAAATGGAAGCCAGTGTGATAAATATATACATTGTCTGATAGACAAGCACATCTACACACAAATACAGAATATGTGTGGCATTAATGTAATGTTTCTATAATAAGCAATACTTATTTTAATCACCTTGTATTACCTGGCATTTATGGAAAGCCACACTCTGCCACCCAAGATGCTTGTTTCCTGGTTTAATTTTTTTCAGGAGAACATTCCATCAAGTATTAAGGTATTGTAGATGACATCCCAGAACTGATTTAATTTATCACAGCAATCTCAGTTTTCCTCACAGTATGCCTCTCAATTAGGTTATCACCTAATGCTTTAAAACTGACCCAGTAAATGAATGAGTGAACATCTAAATCAATACTGATTTCTTCTTAGATTCACAGCTGAGTGGATAAAACTCTTATGCTGCCCACCAAAAACACACATTGATTTTATATTAAAATATATTGCATTGAAAAGAGAAGGAAACATATAGCTCTTAAGTGTATATGGTAAAAATATGCAGAGTAGCATGTGTAGCATATTAACATGTGGTTCAGAAGGCTGAAAGTATTATGAAGTTGGAACTGTTGGCAGTGCCTTTGCCTTAATATACTGCCTACATACAGTTTGGTTTTGCAGTTTCAGAGTATTGGAGGTTTTAGAACTCGGAAGTGCAATACCGTGTGGATTACTGGAGTGAAAGATAAATAGTGTACACTGAACCACTGGAAGTCTGTGTGACAGCAGGTCTTTTCAATGGAACTGATGCCTTTCTATCGGAATTTTGCAAGGCATTACTCTTTACCTGTAGAAATTTATGGCCTCTGAAAGGAGGTACAAAAAGCAGGCTAGCAATGAAAGAATTGAACTTAAAAATACAGTTCTCAATTTAATCCATTAATTTTTTCTTTTACAATTTCTGTCTGCCACTTGCTGGATATGTAGTTTTATAAAGTTTAAATTAAATGTTATAATGTTATATGTGTAGCTTGGCTGTGCCTGTAATCATGACAGAACTTGTATGGTTCTTTAGAAAAGAAAAGAAATTATTTCTGTGTCAGAAGTGCATAGGACTATGGACTGTCTAGGACTATGGACTGTCATTTTTGCCTTGTAAGCATTACTAAGTGAACAGAAAAAAAAAAAAAAAAAAAAATTTGAAAGTGTCTCCCAAATGAAAGAGTGAAAACATAACCAGAAAAGAAAAGTAATAAATTGGTAGAGTGCATGTTCCTAATTATGATAGTAAAATAACTGAACCTCCTAATATACCTAAGAATGCCAGACAGCTTTGGCAGAGGAGGGGGAGAGAAGTGAAAGAAATTACAGTAAGCCAGTTGTCATCAGCACTAATTTTTACTCAACTTAATTAGAGGTAAGGGTGCAGACCCTACTGGTGGCTGTAAATCCCAGTGCAAGCATCACTCAGCTCTCCATCCCAGAAGAAAGGCCAGCCTGTCTGCAGAGACCTGGCTGCATTTCCTGTGGCTCTAAGACAAGCACGTCTTGCTATCTGCAGGAACACAGCATGCCAGCCAAACAAGAAAGGCTCAGCCACAAAGGTGGAGGGCTTCCATCAGATGCAGATTATGGTCTGAGCTTGGGTGGAGTCTTCTGCTGCCCCTTGTTATACAAATAACATGCGTTTCTGTGCCTGCGAACTGTGATGGTGCAACTGGTGCAAAGGGAGAAGCAGCTGCAGCGATCTCTTACCCCGGCCCCGCTGTGGTACTCGGCTCAGCCACTGCAGCAGCCCTTGGATGTGCGAGCAGAGAGGGCTGCCCAAACAGCAGTGGCTGGGACAGCTGGTGGCCTTGGGAAGGACATCCTTCTGGATTCCAGCTCTGCTCCCAGGTTTGCAAGGTTACCATACTGATTTCAGGCAAGGGGCTGACACAGGCAGTCCAGGCAGGATCAGAGCCACTGAAGCTCTATGTTTAGATACTTCACACTTTGTGACTGAAGATACTTTGTTGAACAAAATAACCGGTTTGAGGTATATGTTTTCCTATCAAGCTGGCTGGGAATGGAATCTCTTTAGTAGAACAGCACATACTGCTTCAGGGCCAGAAGGCTTTTCTTTGCATGGATTCTGGACTATTGAGCAGAAAGAAAAATGTTGCATCTCTGCAGAGCTTTCAACAGCAATTGCTAATCTTGTACTTCACAATAAAGCAATGAAAACAGTGTAAGAGAAAAAAATAATGTGCAAAGCAAAGTCTTCCAAATAAAAAATAGAGTTGTGACGAAATTTCCTGTATCAGTAACTGAGAAGTGTTTTCACAGGAGGGACTGTTGTATAGTCAAAACTCACGGTGCTTTTGCAACAGTTGACAAAACTCACTATTCTGAAATGGTATCTCCTGTTATGTTTATGCCAATGTTTTAAAGTCCCCAAAGCCAAACTTTCAGCGTGCTCCTGATCAGTGCTTTAAAACCTTTCCTGGGCAGTAGCTTTTCCTGCAGACAGTGTGCCTTGCTATGGATTAAGGTATTGCCATGATGGGTGAAGATAATCATATTCTGGTTTGTTTACTGAAAGAGGACCTTGTACCCGTCATGCCTAAATTCTGGATTATGTACTAGACTGGGTAGGAACTAATTCTTCTTAAGCTGTCAGTGGCTCAGAAGTTCACTAAGGAAGCAAGGCCATTCAGTTATTCATATCTGCTCTGAATATGTGCCGAATATCCGATCTCGCTTCTCCCGAGTGCATATGAATTGCGTTGCTTCTCGCAGGCACAAGTTGTAACAATTCCTTGCATTTTTCTTTCTTTGTGTCACTTTATCCTGCGGTGATCTTATCGGCATATTTCCCTAGAAGAACTCGGATTTTTATTATTTTGTTTGCCTTGATTCAGCTGGGTGTTAAAGTGACCTCGCTTTCTCCCCCACCCACCAGCCCTCACCCTGTCTCTTTCTCCCTGTTTCTTCACCACCCTCTTTCCTTAGAGGATTTACAGTCTTTGTAGATTTGTTTCTCTTTCTCCTTTTCTCCCCAGTATCCACCCTGATTTTGTAACCATAGCAATAACTGAAATACAATCCTAATATTTGCTTGCTGTAGCTATCATCTAGCCCAACAGATGAACTGTTGGATTTTGTGTGTCATAAGGTTTTGAAACTTTAGTCTGATACATCCATATATGTGAGGGTAATTTATTTGGTGCCCAACTGTCCCTTACAGAAAAGTTTTGTTTGTGTAAAATTGTATGTCAGTGGGTACTGGTGCAGGTAAAAGCAAGCCCTTAGGGTAGTGAAGCCAGGGAAGGAAACTGTAAAAATAAAAATATGGTTGCGTTACAGGGAATATGTACAGCTTTCATTTTCCAAGATTTTTGCAAGATCCACAAATAATAGAAATTGTTTTGTGCTTCGGGCTGTTGCACGTTAAGCCCAGCATTTAATTGGGATGTGCTAGTGCATCTCATGACAAGTGATGGGCTTTGGGGTGGAGGAGATGGTTTTACACACTTATTTTTAATCACTGAGGACACAAGAGCTGGAAGAAAAATTCTCATGGCAATAAATCTCTTCTTTATGGACAGGTTTAAAAAATATTTTCTAAAAACTATGCAGTAGCTAATGAAGCAGTTTATTAATTATGGTAGTCTTCCCGTGAGATAAATAATTTCAGGCTGTTGAACAGAGAGAGAAGATTGAAGTGACTCACTAGAGGCCACACAATTTGTCAGTGGAAGAGCTGAAACAAGCAGAGAAGAATTTCTGGCTGCCAGTTCCACAAAACACAATTTCTGTCTGAGAGAAATATATGTATATGGTTTTTTTTCAAGTTAATATTAACGTTGGTAATATCAATATAATTGTTGAAATACACTTTTTTTCACAACTGGTGAAAGAATGAGAAGACTCAAGCTTACAGGGGTTGCAGGCTCAGAATTAGGATTCAAATACTGAATGGAAGTGGCGCTTCGCGTTTGGATTTAATGCCCCTGAAATTTCCTGAATTTTACTGATGAGATTTTGGCTCAGAATGACAAAAATTAACTGATCTTCTGAGACTTCTGTCATCTGAGATGATGGAAGCCTTGTGAGATCAGCTTCCCTGGCATCGTGGCTTTCACTGAAATCTCAGGAGAGCACTTACTTTCACATAATGTCAACCATATCCAAATCAGGACTAAAGAATACCCCTGCAGAGCTCCTTCTAAGATCACAGACATGCTTGAAACCCTGCTGCAAGCTATGTGCAGTCCAAGGGAATGCTCACAGCATTTGTTGTTTCTTCTGTCAGATATGGCCAGTGACATTTCTCAGTGCTGGCAGGGCTATATTCTGTCTTCCAGATGTTCATTACTGCAACTTCTCATTTATGTTCAGAGGAGGTAATTTAAAAACTGGGACAGGCTGGGTCTCCCACCCTGGAAACACTTATGCAGCAAACTATGCTCAGCTCTGGTTTTTACTAGCAAATTGCTGGCCAGTAAAGTTTATCTGAGATTTTAGTGTAAAAAAAGGTTTGAATAATCTTCCCAAAAGTGTCCCGTAGTCAGACTGCATGGGATGTAGCATAGTTAGCTGTGTCCTCTGCTCTCTGTATCCCTTTTATTCTATGATTGCTGCATAGCCCACTTTATGGGATGTCCCCCCAGGGGACCTGGGTTGCCTTTACTCCTTTTCTTGCTCATGTGCTGAGGACTGACTCCGAGAATGTGGGCACATCCAAGTTACTCTGCTTTAGATAGTTTCCTTCATTTTAAAGACCTTACATTACAGTAAGAAGACAGTGAAGTACTGGACATACCAGGAATATTGCAGAAGCAGGGGGAATATGGACTTTGACCAGCTGAAGGTGAACTAGAATGAAGATTTGACTAAAAAACTGTCAGTTTTTCTAGGAATAGAATTCAATTTATGTAAAACCTTCCCCTTCTAGTCATGGATGTGCTTTTTTTTCCATCCCATTTTTTATATTAAAGTCACACTGAAACTAACTCATTATCATATTGCAATATGTTCCACAAACCTTACTTTAAGATAGTATCAGATTATTCATTTAGTAACAATATCAGTGGGGAAGTACTTTAATTTAGGATTCTTACCTCCATTATATAAATTTTCAATCATGAAACCTTGGTTTTAAAATTATGTTGTTAAAAAAGAAAAAGGAAAGCTTCTGTAAAATAGAAAACAGCAGACAGGATTCCTGCAGTCCTGTTGTTCAGTCTACCGGAAATTATTTAAAAGCAAACATCCACCTTTTCACTGCAACCCTTCTCTCTCCATTTTAGTTTTCCAAAATGAGTGTTCAGAAAGGAGACAAGCCCCATATGCAACTTAAAATAGAATTTCATAATCCTCTACCTTTAAAATAACAGAGTCAAGATTTTTGCTATAGTCAAAGACTACTTTTAAAATTTAGCCCTGATCTTCATCTGTAAATCTGTATAAGTTGACTTCAAATGAATTGTATATTTTTTTTGCATCAGCTGAGGGCCTAGTTTATACTTCTGAATCTCAAAATTTCCTTTAGGCAAGATTTGGCCCTGCCAGAATTTGATACTGCCAAGGAAGCATTTTGTTTATTTTGGCTTTAACATTATTTTGTTTAGAATCCATATTCTGTATTTTACAGAATATTCTGCAGACTACATGAATTCTGACTACAGAGCATATGTGGGAAGATTATTCATAGCATTTTATACTCTAAATATTTAGTACATATTTGCCTCTTATTCATGCATACTGGTGTTTTGACAACTGCTCCAGAATCTTACATGAACTTTATCTGACTTCATTCTTCAACTCAGCTTCCTGTAGGTGTTCGTTACATAATATTTAAGGATACATTATTTTCTCTATTCCCCAAAATAATATCAGAAGATTTTCATAATTGATTCATCATACCAAACAATCATCAGCAGTTTTGTGACAGGTATTGGTATCTGTCCCTAGTGATTCATAATGAAAAATTGCCAGATATTTCTTTGAAAGTGATGGATGATTCATGTTGTTATATTTAAGTCACATTATTCTGGAATGTTTAAATTAGACTAAAAGCCACCTCTGAATATACATGTGGAAACATTGAGTACATTTTTAGTTTCCCATCTGGAAATACATATAAAGTCCAGGACTGTTTGCAAGTCACGAGAAATTTTGTTATATTTTTATTTTGGTATTTCAGTTCACACTCATACTAGTATGAAAAGTTTAGTAATGGCATCTCCTCAATACTGCCCTCAAATGCCAAAGTTACACATGAAGTCCAATGGGATCTAGCAAATGTTTAAACTTTTATTAAAGCCCAAAGCCCAAAATAGACTTTACTAGACCTGTACAAATTATTTTAAATTATGTAAATATTTTTAATATGTCTGGCTTCTGACAGAACACCACTATACACTGAAGTATGACATTTGCCTTTACTGTGCCAACTTTTTGCCTTTTTTTTTTTTCTTCCCAAAATACCTAGCATCATTACTGGATTTGACTAGAGTCTGCTTTATGTGCTGCTTGTGGTTCAGGAGAAATATATGTAAAGAGGATGGACTGTGTTCCCTGGCTGTTAACAGAGGCTCTTTAGCATGAGGTTAAGCGTGAACTTTGTTTTGGCTGCCAATAAAGCAGCCAGTAGATACGCAGGATAAGGGAAGGGGAAGTCCTGATCTGCTTTCCATCTAATGGACGTGTGCAGCTGCTCTGCAGGCTGGTGTTGGTGTGCAGTGTGTGACTGTGTCAGAGAGAAAACCATTTATTTGGAGGCTTGTAACAGATACTGCTCTAACTTCAACTTCTAGGAATTTTATTAAATTAAAAAACTGCCAGAACATTAATATAAGGATGTGTACAAAATCTGGGGTTTTGAGTACTTCATTTAAACTAGAGGCAGCGGTAGGCGATAGTAAGAGCTAATAGTCTGAAGAGCCCTAGATTCATTGGTCAGATGTTTGAATGCGTGAATGTTTGTGCACACGTCCATATTTCTTTCCTGTGGTTATGGTGGGTCTTTTTTCCTCCTCCATTCCATGCAATTTTACTGTGCAAGCATAGTCTTATCTAGGTCTATTTGGCTAACTTCGTCCATCTATTTATGTGCATA
This sequence comes from Picathartes gymnocephalus, assembly GCA_013390045.1. Classification (NCBI taxonomy): domain Eukaryota; kingdom Metazoa; phylum Chordata; class Aves; order Passeriformes; family Picathartidae; genus Picathartes; species Picathartes gymnocephalus. The sequence continues at coordinate 58,678 of WEKY01012253.1, forward strand.
TTACCTTATCTTCTGTTTAGAAACCGCTTTTCCTGAAATACTTTAGAATGCTGAAGAAAAATAAATGTCTGAAAATCTATGTGTGTTTATCCAAAGAACACTTACTCACACTTAGGGTGACTACCATTTGCACAAAGAAAAAGCAATTTTTTCGGCTACATGAATTTGCAGAGGCTTGTCAGTCTTTTAAATCATGTTAGTGGTGGATTAGTTTGATTGGAAACTTGATCCAAGCAATGTTTGAATTAGTTGCATACAGAGTTCCCAGAGGTAATCTAGAGTTTATGTGAAAAAAGGTATATAACCACATCAGTACTGAGAATTAAAGTAGGAATGAATTGCTCTTGGTGAAATTTGTGGTTACTGGTTCAAGGATACCAAAGTCCTTCATTTAAATAAGAAATAAGAAAATAAGGTAGCTTAATCTCATTTTAAAGATTTTAGAAAGTAGAACTTTCTTTTCTACTACACTTAAAAGTCAAGATGTGTTTATGCTAGTCTTAGTAAAACTGGTGTATGTGACTCATGATGCTAGTTTAATACTGCCCACAAAAATCCAAATAACATAGCTATGACTTGTAGTACCCATCCAGTATGTGCTTTCCTCCTTCAGGGCTATCCCTAGGGCTCCTGGTCACTGCAGCCTGGGTGATGACCAGCTGGATGAAGTAGTCCTAAACTTCCTCCCATTTTTGGTTTGTTCCCTCCACAGGGAAAAGGTCAGGAACGTGCATTTCTCTGGAGCACGTAAGATCTCTCTGCAGGGACTTTTCAGGGCTGAAGCAATAGTGAAGCTCTCTTGACTTGCAGGTGTGAAGGAGATCATAAGCAACCAGGATTAAGTCCTGGGTGTCTTTAAACAGATTCTAAATTCTGTTTTTTAAAAAAAAAAGTCTGCTGTAGATTCTGTTGAGCTTCCTGCCTGTTACAGGACAGGAGAAACCATGACGTGCAGTAGCTGGGAAACGGCATTCTCCTGGAGTCGTGAGGTGCCTCCTGTCACTCTCCATCCTTTGTTTCTCAATGGGATGTTACCATCACAAGTGATGGACCATATCCACACTGGTGGTGACACTACGGCAGGAGTCTCCCTCCAGAGGCTGAGGTGAAAGGGAAGGGGAGGAGCCCAGCAGGCTCTATCCATGCTCCAGGTGCTTCCAGTGCTGATACTGGACCGCCATATCCAGTGAGGAGAGACAGGCCACAGCCCTGGCGTTCCTGAGGTGAAGGAGCTTAGGTGTCATCTCTGCAGGCAGTAAAGCAGGACTCCTTCCCCTGTAGTGTTTATAAAAGATTACAGGAGCCCAGGTCTCACCAGCAGAGATCTCCTGACCCTTCCCAAGCCTTGGTGTAGGGTAGGCAGGGGCTGGTGTTGGCTTTGCTTTGCAGGACAGCCAGCAGTGCATCTGTGTCTCTGTGGCTGCTCTTCTTTGACAGAGAAAGCCACTCAGGGCACACCCCCAAGCCCCTCTCCTCTGCTTTTACACACCCAGTAGGTAATGTTAGCATGGTATCAGTGAACACTCTACCTGTCCGCTTGAATCCCTGTGTCGCATTTGATGTATCTCCCATAATAAATTATGTACTTTGAAGAGCAATAATAGCTGAGATTCTTGAGACAAGGAGAGTCACGTTACCAGAAGTACCAAAAAGGCTGATTAAAATTAAATCGTAGCAGACAACAGTTGTGTTACAAAGGAAGGCTCAATTACAGCCAAATCACTTTCTTTGCTAACCTCTGACTTATTTATTTCTCCTGCATGCTGCAGTCTGCATACCCTTTCTGTTTGTAATGAGCATTAATTGATTAGCTGGATCTATGAAGAGCTTGAGCACGCGTAAGTACTATCCCAGTGGGTACACAACTAAATAGTTTATGAGGTAATTAGTATTTTAATGCCTTTTCTAATGAGCCTTTTCAGTAATGAAATCTCATGAGAACATTATTGGTTCATATATATTTCTTCAGACAAAACAAAAGGTAAGCTAATGCTATTAAGAGATTTTAAAGTTAGTTTATAAAATGCTTTTCAGTAACTTATTTTTGAATGCTTGGCTTGGTTCATTTTGCTTTATTAAAAAAAAGCCGTCTTAGTTTTTCCCACTGCTCTGCCTCTGCACTTCTCTCTTTTGACAGAATTCTTACACTATATTGCAATTTCAAATAATTGGGATAATTTCTGAGGCTGCTACCCGATCTCTTAAGCTCAGCTGTAAGTAAATAATACCATACTGTCTGAGCATGTTTTTTCAGATGTGTTCTCATCCTGGAAAAAAACGCAACTCTGTGCCTGGCTGCACAGTGCCTTGGATTTATGACTCTGTCAAGTTTGAGAGAATGACCAACCTCTACAAAGCTTTTCAATGTCAAGCTGAGCTCTATTCTGGAGGCTTGAAAGCAGCACAAAACTTGCAACCATATAGGCAGTCTTCAGCTTTGTTGTATATGCTCCCTTTTACCTATGTTTAATCCATAGACGAAAGGACAAGTCCTTTGCCTTGAATTTTATTTTTCTGGTACCTAAAAGAAGACAGCTGAAGATGGCTTTTCTGGGAAGACTTTTTTCAGCATGTGAATGGCTCATTTTACCATTGGCCACAGAGATTCTCTGGAGATCACAAGGTCTCAGTAGCTTTTATGTTCTCATCTCTTAGGGCTCACTTCTGTCTGGGAAGTGCAGCCTTGTCCTGAGTGGGACTCCAACTGCAGTTTAACAGCAGATAGAAATGTGGGGAAACAGCCTGAGCCAAACAATGAAACATCTGTGTTTTGGAAACCTGTTTCATAAATTAGTTTTATATCAATGAAGCATCTGTGTTTTGGAAACCTGTCTCATAAATTAGTTTTACATAATCTAGGTGATGTATGCCTTGAAATGCTTTAGGAACTTCATTTAAAGTTAGGGGTGTATAAATCCTTTTTAATACTAGAAACTGTAGGAGTAAAACTATAAGAAATTCCCCTATACAGTTCTCATAATGTAAGACGTAATGAGTCTAATTCATCCTTAGGGTGTCTTTAATGGTGTCAGCACAGCTTTTGCAAAGGAGGGATTTGGCCTAGGGACATCACTACCGTAAAACCTGTCTTCCACTGGCATTTCTCTCTCTACCTCCAAAGCTTTACTGAGACATGCCACTGTGATATATTAGTAGCCTAGAAGTAGTATGGGTGGTTTATATTCATTTCTTCAAATGAATATAAAAAGGCCCATTTTCAGTTAGGGCAACCCTAAGAGTCCCCTCCAGAACACAGAGAAGTGGTGTGCTTTGGCTTCATGTCTGTGACATTGCTTGCAGCGCCATGCATTAACAACATTTATGAGATGAAGAACGCCCAACACTGACCACTGCTTTCCACGCTGCTTGCCATCTCCACACCCTTCTGCAACTCAAGACCCAACAGCGCAGGCGAGGTTGACGCCTCCTGTGTCAGCTCCTAACAGCACCCACAGAGTGTCAGGCTCTCAGTCCTGGAGCTCTCTTGTCAGGGCACAGCCCAGCATGCTTTTAGGATGGAAGCTCAACAGCCTAATCTGTTCCCTTGGCTAAGATGAGGTAGTTTCTTGTGAATGGTTTGTTCAGAAGGCAGAGAGAATCAGGTCTGCCTGCCTTGCCCTCCGAGGTGAGGCAGCCCCCAGGCTGCTCTGGGGCCCTCTGCATGATCTGCAACCCGGCAGGCTGAGACCACACCAGTGCCCCGAGAAGCAAGTTCAAGAGAGAAGGTGCACGTCAGGTTACCAGCCCAAGAGCTGAGGAAAAATATCCTCAGAGAAATATTTTGGTTTCCATTTTGGAAACTTCATAGAGGGTGTTTCTGCTCTATGTTCAGAAGCTCCCTTAGCGGACAAGTGATCCCTCATCTGTCTGAGGGTAGGAGCTCCTAGCTGCCTGTCTTTCATGGCCTTTGGACTTTGCTGAACATGAATGGAGCAGAGTAAGGATTAAATTGGGGTAGTGGGAAGACCAGTTGCCAGATGTTGCTTTTGATTTGGTAATATTTCTTTTAAACTTGAAATGGGCTGCATTTGTTTTCCTTACTTTTTCAGAGACTCTCTCTATTTGTTTGTTCTTCCTGAGTCATCACCTGTCTTTGCCAAGACTTTATAATATCTAACAAAAGGTATATTATTGATGCACTGTGGCATGTACAAAGCCTTTCTATGAACTCCACTAGACATGTGTTCCTTCCATTTTGCTTCCTGTCTCTGCTCCTGAGCAAGTCCCTGCTCCAGGCTCTGCTCTGACAGTGTGCTCAGCAGGCTTTGACACCTCATCCACTTGAAAGCACAGCTTTCTCAGCTTTTGATGCATTTAGATCCATCCTCTTACCTTTCTATAATAACACATATGGATATACATATAGGCATGAAGAAATGTCTCTATTAGAAGTACTTGGAAAGAGCAAAAGGCACTTAAAAGAGAAGTTTGCCACTCTCTTTCTCGTCTTTGTGTATACCATGAGGTCATGATTAATGGCTTTGGTGATGTTTGGATGGCAGAAATCACTTGTATGTTTGATTCAGGTAGACCTCTGAATCGGCAGGGCCAGGGGAACAAGCAGCTCTAGGGCTGGAAGGACCCATGATGTCATCTCATGCGTCCACAGGGGAGAGAGTTACTACTACTTCAGGCATCACTCTTGAACAGGAATAAGGTGTGTGGGTTTTTTTGGCCTTGCAAATGCATTAATTCCGCCCTGAGCCAAGGAAAGAGTCCCCACCCTCTGGGGAGGCTGTTTAGGACGGAGTGAATCTTAATGTGCAGGACAGGGGGCTGTTGGGGGTGTACGTGCAGGACAACCAGAGGAATTTAGACTTTGCAGATACAATTCTAGTGATGTAAACTGAGTTCAAAGGAATGGGAACCTCTAAATGAAGTGTACTTGAAACAAAGCTACTATGAGATGGAGAAATATATACAGCAGAGAAATAGGATATCTTGACACTTATTCATGGCTTTTCTGGGATGTCTTGGACTGTACAAACTCATTGCTATTGTGTTAGTGAAACCCTAGATTCCCTGAGGCCACAATTGTTACTGAAAGGTAACTTCTTTTGCTTTGAAGAAAGAAAAGAAAAAGTAAATTTATTACAGTAGTGTAACTCCTGTCAATCCCACACAAAAAGGAATTACATTATTATAATTTAAGAAATAATGGACAAACTCATAATTTAATGAAAATTTCCTTCCAAATAACATTAATTTTGAGAATATATATTTTCTATATAGAAGGAAGAATGGAGTTGAACACCTTCTTTTTCCAGCCTTTTGTTTCAGTAAAAGAAGATGCTATTCAAGACATGTTGGGTAGTCTGTCTGGTGTCATTGAGGAGCTCTGCAAGAGATATGCTATCTCTGTTTTGCTTTTAAGCCAAATGAATACATTCAGAAGGCATGGACTGTGTAAGCATCATATTCTCAGGATATCTTATTTCCTTATAACCTATTAAACTTTAATTTAGAATAACTGTGTGTTGTATTTACAGTTCAATTTAGATAATGTTTACTAGTGTTTACATATTGTGCCTGGCTAGTAGATGGCAGATATAGAATGAAATTAAAATACAGAGAACCCAGACAATAAACATCCCAGTTCACAGTTAGACTGTGAGTCTTTGTGCTTCTTCATAGTGTGATTTCAGAATCTAATTAAGCAGATGCTCAAGTAGCTTGGGGATCCAAGCCTTAAATTGCTCTATTAAATTACTTTTTCCTATCAGCGTGAGCTAAAGTGTCAAGGATAAATTTACAATAAGGAATGAATATTTAGGATGATAAGAATGACATCAACTAAACCACCTCAAAAAGCCAGAAATAAACTGTTAGCTAACAACGTAAAATGCAAACCGGAAATGTGGGAAAGTACAGTACATGATACAACAGGATTGCTTATTGTGAAGAAGACAGAGCAAAAGATATGCCTAAATGCCTGAATTGTTTTCTGGGAATATGGTAATATTTTGCATGCAGGTGTTATTTACATTACTAAGTAGGTTCATTTCCTTTCCCACCTGTCAGTCACATCTGAATAAAAAAATTGTCCCAGTGTGTTTGGGAGGACAAGAAACATCTAGTGGCATATAATTTAAACTAAGTAGGAGGAATATCTTAGTTTATGTGTAAACAAAGTAAAACTCAGGGATGTCTTAACATTGTTACATCTCTTTATTAATATAATTGCTTTATTTCATTAGCAGTGTTACTCCTCAGCAAAGAAAAAAGGATTTCTGGGTTTGTAAATGAAGCTGAAACCATGGGGTTCGCAGTATGAGGGCCACCCTGAGTACAATGTCTGCATTAATCTTTGCTCCTTGCACGGAAGGCTGGAGCTGCCTGCCAGAGCTAATGAATGGATTCTGACTCTGCCACGTTAGGCTATTACCAAATACAAAGGCTGGTCACAAATTATACTTTGTCTGATGGCTTCAGATATAAGCATTAGAAAAACATTTGTTCAACAGTAATAATTAGTCAGCGATAGAGGCAAGTTTCACAGATTGCTTTGGAGCACTGAGGCAAATGTGACTTTCTGTGGGAAAAAGCCTATTGCCTGTCTAGTGATTCATAAAAAGCATAAAAAGGCACTTTAGTTGCACCTCTTCTAAAGGTGAGACCAAACCACAGCATTTCTGAAAAACCCTAATAACCTCAGTCTTTACTGCAAACACTGTAGTGTTTTAAGAGCACTACTTTTCCCCAATTAAACAATAAAAAAAAATCTTATTGGGGAGTTGTTCCTGGCTTGGATTAGGGTCATGCTTGCAAAGATACAGTGCTTCACCGAGTGGATTCTTTTTAGCTTAAACATTAACAGTTAAATTAGAAGAAAACTCACAACTGGCTCAGAGGAGCTCAGCAAATCACCAGGCAGCCTGGGCTGCTGAGATGCTTTCGTTCTTTAGCAATGAACTCATACCTTGGGCTTTTGTATTCTGGGAGAGAAGAAGCCATAGTTCAGAGAACTGCTAGAAACAGGATGGGTGAATGAAGCCCAACAGTAAGCAATCCGTGTTACTGAAGCATGTCATTGAAACTTGGCACAAGCGCTAGGTGGGAGCTTGTGCTGTGGAATGGCTTTAAGTGCTTGTCACCCCATACATACTGCTGCAAATGTTCTGTATTGTCTCCTTTCCTGCGCTGTCTGGGAGAGTGAGTACAAGAATAAGTCTATGCGTTTTCATTTGTTTGAGTTTTCTCTGCTTTGGTTTCAGTAGCCTGGCTATCAGATGAATGAGGTTGAATCTGTGCCAGGAGAGATGCAAAACAGCCCGTTACTTCATTGTGTGGTTGCTTTGCTTGTTTGTTTTTAAAGTTTGCATGTACTGGTGAATGCAAGGGGATGATAGCATCTAATAATTGTAGTGCTGGCAGGAGCAATGCAAGTTTACCCACACAGCCTGCCAAGGTACCTCTAGTCTGGCTTGCAGCACCTTTTTTTTTCCCACTGGTTGTTCTGCTGCCATAGCACAGACCCAGAGAGCAGCTTTAAAGTACTCACAACTGGCGTATGCATGGAGACCACCAATTTAATTTTCCTTTTCCGTGTGGTTAGTTTTTGACTGCTATGTTGCCATACCTTATGCCAAGGTATTTAACTGGGGACTCCTGCTGTGAGAGTCCCATTTCCATTTTTGTGCTGATGCAACTAAAGGGAAATTATTCCCTTCCCAAGATGATCATTCTGCAAAAGATTTTGAGAGGGATCTGCCAAGAGCAGAAAGTATGAATAGATTAACAAATGCTGATAATCCCTGCATTGCAGAAAGATGGACTTGATCTCTCTATATTTGCAGGCTTGTGTCAATAGTCCAGAGAAATGTAAGATTGTCCTAAAGAGCTGGTAATAATTTCAGCACATATAGTTTGCTTTAGTTCTATCATTCTAGAGTTCTGAGGATGAATTACAGGTGTCACAATGAGGGCTTCCTTTGACGCCTATATTTGCTTGGCATGGACTCAGGCATGGTAAGGACTTCACTGTAACAGTGACTTATGTGATCTAGAGCAAGAGGGCATGGTTGGTCATTAAATAGTCAATTGTTTTTAAGGACATCCTTACCAATGCTAATTAAAATACCTGTAATTACTAAATTATTTCATTAGTTAAGATAAATCTCCAGATTATTTTCTGTTTACTGGGTTGCCAGGGGTACCTAATACATCAATGTGTGTAGAAGTGTTCAATGAGGCTGCCAGGTTTTTTGAAAGACTTTTACATGCTTCAGAAGTAGACTCCAATTGGCTAAGGAACTGGCCAAAGACTAAAAATGTGACATCATTCTTGGCAAGTCATAGAGTTATTTTTGTTAACAGACACTATATGAGAAATGCACTATACTACTTCTAAGCAAAAATCTGTGTGCAAGAAAAATGAAATATCTTCTAGTTAGGAATAATTTTTCAAAGAAATGCAATTTATTGACTAGTCCTGTGTATGAGTCTGTTAATGCAATGTATTTGTTCTTCTATATCCTTTTTCTCTTTAAATACAACTAATGTGTATGACCTGAATACTTTTAAATCAATACCATTATTTAGCAGATAAATGTAACTATTCCCTATTAATTCTTCCATCAATTCCGTGTTTGTGTAATAGACATACTGCAATTGTATTCTTGAGTCCAATCACATACTTTAATTTCCAACAATTATGTTTTAACTTAATTCCAATGACTGATTGGAACCATGTGTATTCAGGTTTAGATAGATGCTTACTACAGGATTGTCAGACCTGAAGAAAATATGTTTTTAATAATCCATTAGTATTTAATTAGCATGCAATAACTGTCTTATTAAATCTAAATTAAAACCTTATTTGAATCATGTAATTGAAAGTGCCACTGGGTAAAATCTAATCTGTCAGGGATGAATTTACATTGGATAACAATGCTAAAATTTACTTTTCTGCAGTTTTTAGGGTCTTCCAAACATTTGCTTAGTCATCACAGCGGAATCTTGCAACAATCAGAGTTCTGCAAGTGCAGCATTTAAAATGTGTTTTGGGTCAGAGTTGTCATCTTTTGAGAGTTCATCTCGATTTGAAAGATGATTCTTTGGGTGGAAGAAGAGGAATTCTTAAACCTTTACCAGATGCCAAAATGTGTGTGAATGTTTCCCACTAGCCAGTGAAGATGGAGAGATAGTTTGCAACACACCCCCCATGCTTAGGTGTTCCTCAGCATACCCTGAAAATATGAAAGGAAAAGGGGTTTTTGTGACTCTACCTCTTTATAATAGAAAAGTTATTATCATGTGTTGCTGTGTATGAGGGGTCACACAACACAGCTGGTGAGAGCAAATTACAGCAAAGTTAGACTATTGGGACACTCTTCTGGGATAAGAGGGATCTATAATCCATTCAGAAATGTGAATTCATAAATGCTACTGGTGGATTTGCTTCAGTAGGACAGCTGAAGGAGCCTGTGTAAATTTTCAACCCAAATTGCTTGTAAAATTCTAAACATCATCGGTTTGAGATTAATAGCTACTAGAGTCCCTGTAAAGATGTGTTTAATTAACTGCATAACAAATTTATCGCAAAAGTCGCCTCTCAGATCTGCTTTGCAGGGTCCAAGTTTGTTGTTTCCTTTTCTCATGGTAACCCTGTCCCTCCTTGTCAGTAAGTGGGAAAACTGCAAATGCAGGAAAGGCAAGACCGAAGAGCAGTGATTTAGCAGGTGAATCACAGGAGATAGTTTTACCAGGGTACTTTGTATTGGTGCTTACCCTTTGCCAGACTCAGTTTTCACTGGGTGCTAAGGGAAGACTCCATGGACATCAAGATCCCATTTGGGAGCTAACCATTATCTTGCTTGTATCATTATTATTACCTTGATCTGAGCAATGTCCCCATGAACCTGAGACAGTTCACCAGACTGGGATTTGGCAGTAATGGATGGGGTAATTCCAGATGTTGATGGAGCTGTCCAAGGATCCAAGACTGTGGTTAGGGAGGGAATAAAAGATTACTGAGAATGGAGAGAATGGAGAAGCAGCAAAATATTTTGCTGATTCTGTAGAGAGTGTCAGCCAGCAACGCCTAGAGTGTTGACAGACCTCAATTCCTGAGTTGTGGTGGACAATTCTGTCCCCTCTCAAACTGCTCACAGAACAGAAATTAATCTCCTATGTATTTATTAAGAAGCTGGGGAGCATGAAGACCAAAAGAAACATCAAAGAAGGATGTAAACCAAGGAAACTTTCAAAGGAGAAGGAAGAAACTTGAAAACAATCTCATCTATGGACAGGAACTTGGACTTTGAAGGAGGATAGGAATTTGCAAAGACTTGTACAGTACAACAAGTGAGGTGAACAGAAAGGCATCAGGGCTCTTTTGAGGAGGGCCAAAGAAAATTATGCATCCAGTGATAGGGGGGAACAACCCCTAGAATTACTCAAGTCAAATTAAATGGTTCCTTTTACTTGAAATATGTTTATGCTTAGGCCACACATGAACAGCTGTCATGGTGAATGCACTACGCGTGTAAATCATGATCTGTTTATTTGAGTAGGCTCTAAGTGTTACTGGACACCCATGCAAAGCTGGGGTGCTCTTATTCTGGAGGAGAGAAAAGTGTCACAATTTCTGTAAAAAGCTCTATTTTGCTGCAATTTGCTCCCACCATATGTGTTGTATGATTGCTTATACATAGCAGTGTGTGGTAGAAACTTTTTTGTTATGAAGAGATACAGCCCGTGAAAAGCTCATGAAAACCCACGGGCAGCAGAATTCAGTCAGACCACCTAAACCCTGTAGCAGTAACCATCCAAGTACACGAAACACAATCAACACAAATGACTGTACCCCATGGAGCTGGTCAGAATCAACACTGAGATGCTGACATGGTGGGGGGTGTAGCTAAGGCTGAGAATCACTGAGTAGAGAAAATAGGGTGCAAAATGATTTAATTGCTCATCTTCATTTGAAATTGGTGGAATGTCAGGTCTAGCTATGGAAACTATCTGGGGTTTATTTACATAGCCCGATCTGAGGCACCTGTCTAAATCAGGAGCCAAAGCTCCTAACAGAGTTAATAGATCACTTAGGTTAAGAGCTAATTACAGCCTAATGTGAGGTTCTCTGAATGGCTCTCTAGTGGCACCAGTGGACTGGGGGCAGCTGAGGCTCCCCAGCCAGGCAGCTGATTCAGATGGTGCAAGTAAGCACTCAGACCCTGAGCTTCAGAAAGTTCAACAGCGGAGTAATACTAAATGAATTAAAAATTAATTCTATATATTTCATGACTATTGGCATGGTTAAAACCTGTGCAAGTGACAGAGAGAAAGACATTAACCACTCAGTGAAACAGCATATATGTTTTTATCAGCTTGGGGTTAGGGTTTCAACAAGGAGTAAGTAGTATCTATAGATCCGTGTTTACTTCAGAAACACCAGTTTACACATGCTGAAAATCAGACTCAGGGCTGTCTTTTAAAAATCAGTCTTCTATCTACTCTTACATGTTTGCATATGCTCTATTTTCCTCTCTTGCTAATATTTTTAAGCAAAAGAAGCTGCTGTAGTGTCACTTAGGACAAAGATATTAACATGGTTATTAGAGAAATTATTGCATGTGGTTCATTGCCTTGCTTTTCAATGTTGATCTGTAAAATCAGGATTACTAAAAACATAAAAAAAGTCTCTTGCAGATTGCAAAAACTAGAAGCATTTGACTTTCATTTCTAATCAAACACGCTAAATATTCATGTTTATGTGCCTAAATGAAACCTTTGTATGCAGTCTTCCACCCCATCTGCATGAATAGTGGCATTGTGACAGGGTGAGGTCACTGCAGAAGGGAAAGTGAGGTAAGAACACAGCTGAATCTACAGCTTCTCTGCTACATGCTGCACCAGCTCGTGCTTAAAGGAATACAGTGCTTTTGCCCGAACCAGAGCCGCTGCGGGCACTGCCTGCAGAGCTGATTGCCTCTTGCAGGGCTCTAGATGCATTCCTGGCTCTGCTGTATGGCCTGATGCACAGTGTAAGTTTCCTCTGCTTTTACAAACTGCTCTTCAGAGACCTCTTTACACATCTAACATAAGTGAAAATCCATATGTTTTATTTTAACGCCATCATTAAAAAAAAAAATAAACAGTTATCGGGCCTCATTCTGCTTTGACTTATGTGGCGTAAATCCTGAGCAGTCCCTTTGTAATATTCACTGATGTTCAGGATTTATGCCAGCATCAGGGGGAGCAGCGTCGGCCCACCAAAGGGCTTTCCCCCCTCTCATTCTTTTCAAAAGAAGTGACTCAACTTTATAAAGACTGATGGCTTCCTATTGGCATCACCTCTGTCCCTAGTGGGAATTCTCCTATATAGTGAGTACGGCATAACCCAGTGTGTGCATCTGAGAACTGGGCAGTGGAAGGGTGACAGAGTAAAGGAGTGTTTGAAGGAGTGTGAGATTTACTAAATCTGTGTGTCAGTTCGTATTTTACCTATACGTTGCATTAACTTAAAAGGCCATATAAACATGTTGCCAAGGGTACACTGGCAAATCGCCGTTCCTCGCCCACCATCATAATTAGAATTCTGAGAACTTGGAAAATCCTGCCTAGTGAGCAAGCCCTTCTCACCCTTTTTCCATGAGATTCTCCAAGCTCACAAACCTGGGTAGACTTGGAGCAGCTGCTGCTTCAAATGAGACTGCCCATCCTAGTCTCACCACCTGGCACGGGAGCCAGCGGGGCTCTCTTTTCATCCCACGCTGCCTCTTGCTGCTTCAGCTTCCCAGTGTAGCTCCATGAACTCCCAACAAATTTGTTTGAAAGAGAAATACCCACTTGATCGCCTTTGCCACATCATGCAGCAATGAACCCACTGGAGCAGCCTGTTTTTATCTCACCTATCAAACTCCTCCTTCAGTCAGCGGCTGATAACCTTGAGATCAGACCGATATGCTGTCAGGGGTTTCAGAAGCAGGACACTCACTACCATGTTCCTGATACAGCAGTTCTGATCAAGCCAACACCAGGGTTTATTAACCAACTCTGGCTGTTTTTTACTTTTTTTTCCCCTCACATCATGGGCAGTGGGTTGAACCATGAGTATTAACAAGATAAAATTGTAAAAGTTTAAGAAAGGTTTTTCAGCTCATTTGGTACTCTTATCTTTGCACTGCACAGTAAAAACGGGTAGGAGCTGTTGAGGCAATCTGCGAAGCTTGGAGAGTCTTTTTTTCTGTGAAAACTAGCCATTTTTTGGTTACCTGAGCCAAGACTTTGTTGACCCTAGATTGCCAAGGAGGACAGTGTTTGTGTGAGTTCTCCCTGTAGAAAAAATAGCTCAGAGGCACTTTTATCTTTGTTTCATTAATTCCCCAAACACCAAAATAATTTTTTGATTTTCCTGCCCCTGCACCATCCAGCTTAGTCATGAGCACTGGAGCTGCCAATGGCATTTGTCCCTGGTCAGTCCTGGTCTAAAATCTTCCCTTTACTTCAGCCTCTGTGACCCATCTGGGAGTTTGGAATTGTGGCAGCACAATGAGAGATAGAGAGAGGGAGAGAGAGAGAGGTACAAGCCTGAGTGATAGGGAGAGTGATGGTGGGATGTAAAATGGCATAAAAGTAGGGGAATAAGTGAAGCAGAAACTTAAAAACCATAATTGTATAAAGACCTTGCAAAAGGAAAAGGATGTCCAAAGAACTGTGGGCAAAAAACAAGTAGCATTTCAAATAGCCACATTCAGTCTATGGAAGCTAGATGTGCACCACAAGCTGCTTTTAATTAGGAAAGCACAGTAAATGCAACACAAAAGAATAAATGCTTGTGCTTCTTTCCAGTTCTGTCCTTTGGTGTAACTTGCATCTGACTCTATTATAGCAAAGGAAACATTATGGGGCGGAAGCAAGAGGAACTTGCAGGGCTGCCGGAAGGAGCAGGCTGCCTGCTTCCCTTCCCTCTCTTTCCTCCTCCCCCTGCCTTTGGCCACCTGTTAGCATCCCCTCGCCCCCCTCCCCATCATCCTCACTCATGCCAAAACCTCCCTTTATCTTAATGTGCATTTTGAAGCCTGGTCTTGTTATGCTTTAATTATATTTTCTGGTGGCTGTTGCTTCTTTCCCAAATGTCTGTGGCCTGTTTTTGTCAGGAAAGGAAAGACTGAGAGTCAGAAAATGGAGGGGGAGGAATTCAGGCTTGTGCAGCCCGAGCATAAAGGAGCCTTTTGCTTCCAGGTCAGTAGTTCAAATCCAGCCCACAAAAGTCAAGTTGGAAAGTGATAGTTGCTTTGGAACCTGTGTGTAAAGCATTAGTTGGTGGTCTCATTTGGGTTCAGAGCAGACGGGTGTCCAAATCACTTCTGGCCCTAATTGGCATCTTTGCTGGCAGCTTCAGAGGCAGGGCCAAAGACTGCGTGGGCACCGAGCCTGCGATGCCCTCACCGGGGTGGTCCTCCTAAGCTGGCATCCAAGCAAGCTGGCAAGGTAGCCAGGGGGGCTCAGACTGCTGTTGTCTGTGTTGTACCTCCTCTGTAAATAAACAGGGATATTCAGCTCTGAGTGCTGTTCTTGCAGCTTTGATTCCACTTTTAAGAAGGTAAATTTTCTTGTCTTTGTGCTAATTCCTTTCGTTTCTTCATTTTAAAATTACTTTGAAGAAATTACACTTTGAGGAAACAAATGGTTTAGAAATGTAGAGCTAAATTTACAGAGACGCAGCTCAGGCAGGGATCCCATTTTGGAGTGGCTGGTGGAGATGGATAAACTGGAGTTACTGGAACAGCTTCAGTCCAGGACATTTTAAATTATTTTTCTCTACCAAAGCATCCCAGCCATGATTCCTTCCTGTTCATGGTGTAATCACCCATGTGCAAGTCCAGGACCAGTGAACACAATTTGGAGCAGCATTATGTCTTTATGGTCCATGCTATTTCTACACCATCTATCTATTCCTACATATAAATAGTAACTTCCATAAAAATAAAGCTCTGTAGGGTTTTTACATGCATTTCTGAAAGCCTCAGGGAGTCTTACTTTAAATATGTGTACTTGCATCCTTCAGCTTCCCCCTTTTTATCTTCTCTGCATTTGTGCAGACTTCTCAAGCCCTGCAATCAGGTGCGTGAGGCTGTGTGATGCTGGTGTGTGAGGCAGGCAGGCATGCAGGTGCAAATTTGTGTGCTGATGTCCTCCAAGCACAGTGATGATGGGATGGTGGAGGCTATCAGGTTGTTGCTGAGGATTATGATGTCTTTTAGTGCTACCTGGTTGCTGCATAAGCTTCCTGCCCCTCTCCTGCTCCAACACCCTGCATAGTCAAGTAGCTGCTGCAGGTAAAATTTTAGGCCATGAGAGATGGGGTGGGGTCCAGATGAAAATCCCTGAGACCCTGGTGGCCCCAAGCAATGGAGCAGGAGATGAGGCCAAAAGTTTAGAGTCACTTGGGAACTAGCAACTCTCTGTGCTCACTGAGCAAAGCAGGGTCAGTTCCCCTGGCCCTGATGTACAGGTCTCTTAGCCCATGTCCAGGCAGTCAGGATAAACGATATAATTCCAGCGGCCTCCTGGTGCCCTGCTCATCTCAGGGGTGCTTGGAGAACTCTCACCTTGTTCTGCCCATGTGCCCTATAGCTTTGTTTGCCACGGCTTCCAAAGCCCTGCTAGGGACAGGGTTGAGCAGCCTGTGGGAAGAGTCATGTAGGAGTGTAACAGAAATGGGGAGCACTAGGAAACATCATACATGATACACTCAGCTTTGTCTGATGTTGCAAATAACATTCCCAAAGTGAATGTAAATTGTCACTGTTCGATTGACTTCAGTATTCTTTCATCCACTCACTCTAAGTGTGATTTTGGCCCATAACATTTAAAACTGTAAAAATAAATTCAAAAAATGTTCCCCACCTTTGCTCTGCTTTTGTGAACCTCTTAAGCCAGATTCTGCCTGGGCCTCACTGAGTGTGACTGCTGCTGGTAGATTGTTTAAGTCTTGCAGTGGTGCTGTCACTGCAGGATGCTGTAAAATTTGCTTTTCGTCTTAGTCCAGGTTATTGTTGCTAATTGTACATTTTCATCTACAAGTGCCAAACTCCTGCTTTAAAAAAGAAAAAAAAACACCCAACCATATGCTGAATTCCTAGCTGTGTAGTAAAGATTGATTACATGTGTTTATGTGTAATTTTAAAATGGTTCATTCAGGAAGTATATGGTCTTTTAAAGGTAAGTTTAAAATCTTCAATTTTACCTAAGTTTACTTATATTAGGGAAATGGACCTGGAGTACTAAGCAAAGCCCCATGATATATAGGGTTCAGCCTGAGAATTCTCTGAACTGTTTTATATTTTATATTTTTTTCTATCAATATGCTCTTTCATGGCTACTAATTAGTTTTGTTAGTTGACTTACAGAAAAGCACATATAAAATAAGGAGTATGTAATTCCATAACACTAACAGTATTAATGAAAAGCACAAAGTCTGGAGGCAATTGTAAACACACTACTTCAACAAAAAATAATTCTCATTTGAATTAGCGTGATTAATTGCATAGCTTTTACTTGTCACAGCACACCGAAATTGAAATAGTGAGGATGTTCTAAAACTTTCAGTGTATAATTCCAGTATATATGTTAGAAAAAAGGTATATACACATTGTGTACACATGCATAAAATAAAGCTATAAATAAACGAGAAAGACTAAACTTCAGTTCTACTTTTAGCTGATTGTATTAACTTGAGCCAGTATTAGATTTAATTGCAGAGGAAAGCAAATGTGACTGTAAGTTGGCATTGGTTGTTCCTATGTCATGCAGAGGGGTATTTGGATGCCCCAGCTTTTGCACTACGTGTCCTATTGGTTTACATGCTGGATGCATTCATGCAGGCTGCAGCTATTTTGCCTGAGGGGGTGAAAGTGGAATCACCCTGTTTGCTTCTTCTGCATACTATCTGTAGTATATGCTTACGGAATCTATTGACTCTATAAATGTCACACAGTTTGCTGTTTCTGAATGGGGGCTGATGGAGGCCTGGCTGGGGCGCACAGAGGGTGGCAGTGGGTGTCATTGCTGCCATTCGCAGCACCGGGGTGCGAATTGTTCTCCTCTCCAGCACCGCGCATCCTCGCGGTGTTCCTGACATGCCCAGGTTCCCCCAGGCCTCCAGGATGCCCTGGGTGTTTATTATGTGGAGAAAAGGGAAATCCTGCCAATCCACATCACTAATGCAAGTTTGTCAAATGACATCAGCAGCAGAGGAGAATTGAGTTTCTAACCACATGCAAATGGGTCCCAGACTGCTGATTATGCCATGATGTCAGCTCTGATTTCTTATCCATTATTTGATGGGCTTCAATGTGTAAATGCCAGATATGTTACCTCTCCTTTTCCTCTCCTCCCATGAAGAACTTCTGGGTTTGTTTTGACTTTATTTTTGAAAAATGTGTTTTGAACAACAAACATGCTTCTTCAGGAGAAGTTTATTTCAAGGATGATTTCCTACTCAAGCCTTCTTTGTCTTTGTTATCATTTTGCATTATGGTGAGCTGTTATTTACCAGAACAGTTCAGATATATCTTCCCGAGAGACTCAACGCAGTGTTAGTAATAATTCCAATGTTCTTTGTCAGGAATTGGCATTAACTTTGTTAATAAAAGCTACTGTGTTATTTTGGCCACGTGAAGCATGTCAGCCTGCCTGCAGGTATGCCAAGACACAGCAGCAAATCAGGTCATGTCATGCAGCTTAACGTCAGGTTAGATTTTTCAGCATGTAGGACTACTTGAAATGGCATGGGCCTCCAGACTGTGTAATTTGGGGTACTGGGACATGAAACTTGTCACTGCTGGGTCTAAACT
This sequence comes from Picathartes gymnocephalus, assembly GCA_013390045.1. Taxonomy (NCBI): domain Eukaryota; kingdom Metazoa; phylum Chordata; class Aves; order Passeriformes; family Picathartidae; genus Picathartes; species Picathartes gymnocephalus. The sequence goes on from WEKY01012253.1 coordinate 76,482, forward strand.
GTTGAAGCCAGCTGAGCTGTAAAAAGTGTGTCTCTTGTCACGAGATGTTAGCTGTCTTGTTCAGCCTGGACAGAACTCCTCCGTAAGTGGTAATCACTTCCTGGGGGTAATTCAGCCCTGAGACAGAGGATGGTTCGTCCTCTGCAGAAATTATCTAGATACATGTTCTAGACTACTGAGCCCTTGTTGAGCTCTCCCTAAGAGGCAGTTCACTGCCATTTAAAAACCAGTTTTATCTTTCCCAGAGACAGAAGGAGGGCATTGGCACCTTCTGAGCATGGGCTACTTCCCTCTGCCTGCCACTCCACAGACCTCTGCCCTAAGAGGACACTGGATTAGTTGCTCTTTCAGTGAAGAAACATGAAGGACTTGGGACTACTTCATGACTTTTGGATTTAGCCTGGATCAGTTATTTTCAGAGGAGAGCTTAGAAAAGGTGGAAAGCAGGGAAACTTACACAGATGTCACAAGCAGTTTAATTTAGTTTTCAATCAGAGGTCTTTGGGTCATTTAACCTCACACAGTTCTGCACACATCAATTCAAACTGTTCCCTTATAAGGCATTCTGTAAATAGTATTTCCAACACAAGGGAGCTTAAGTCTATTTGCAAAGCTACTGAATAAATACACAATACCAGAATAGAAATCAAATTACAAGGGCTGATGTCTTTCTAATGATGCTTAGTTCAAGTAATGGAGGTAGTACATGCAAGTGAGAGAGCCCCCCCAGTCACACAGATGTAATTAATTTATGTCTACATTGCCAAAAAAGGAAAGTATTTTGACAACAGTTATTTGGAGCAATTATGAATTGTTCTTTCTTACAGTCCCAGAAGGCAAAAGCAGCAATGTAACTACAATACATTGCCCTTTTTTCCCTACTTTTTCTTTTCGATCAGGTCTTAGAGCTCACATATTGAGTAACTGGGAGAGATGCCAAAAACATTCCCTTTACAAGTGATTTTAAACTACGCATGAGGTGTGTTTTTTCCTTTTGTTTCATGGAAACATCTCTGGTTTTGGCACAAGTTTTAAGTTAGGAAAGTTGGTCTATGATTCTACATTGCCAAGGTTTCAAGACCAGGCCTAGATGGTCCATAAAACTATTTCCTCTTAAGCAAGAGTTCCACCCTATTAAAAGCAGAAACCGTGGCCATCCCATGCTTTTCCCTGATCACCAGCTCTCCCTTCTGGGGATGCACAGATGGTGGGAGGCTCAGCAGCCCTGCATCTGCCCCTTCCTTTGTTGGAGCTCTGGGATCTCTATGAGGTTAGTGCTGCACACTGGTTTGAGGGCAGTGGTGGGGTGGTGCAGAGGTAGAGAGGGGTGTTCCTGCCCTTGGGACCCCGCTGGTGTTTTTGGGGATACTTAGGGAGGTCTTGAAGCAGTGGGCGTCTCCTGTATCTGCTGTCATGCGGTCATGATGGGGACCGTGCCAAGAGCCACGTGCTTTCAGGGAGGGAGCTGCTAAAAGAGCTGACGGGGGACAAATCCGTCATGGCCCTTCCCTTCAAATCTGCTCAGGCAGGAGCATTCATACCTCAGGCCTCCCCTAGGGGAGGAGATTCAAGGGAGAATCAAACAAGGGAGGCAAAAGTCTGCAAGTAACGGGGCGTCAACCGAGCAGGACTTGGCCTCTGGCTCCAGTTGGCAGGTCTCTGAAATCATATTCTGAGAACAGACTGCAAGCCCTGGCTGGGCCATTGCTTGCTCCTCACGCCTGACAGACATTCGGTAGTGCCCTGACTCACAACCAGCTCACAGGCAGCCAGTACCTGCCTCGCTGCCTCCATGCAGCTTGATGGAGGCACAGGTTTATGAAAAAGTAAAGCTGCTTGGGTTGAGCCATCCCTCATCAGGGCAGTCAGTGCTGTCTGACCCAAGTCTCTGCTGGGGAATGGATCTCTGCGCTTCTCAATCCAAAATTCCTCATCTGTTTTCATACTTACCCATCTTTGTTTCCCCCAAACATTTTTGCAGATTTATAGGTAATTACCAGAGTTGAATAGACCTCTGCAGATTATTGCTTTAACTAATTTAACATAAACAATATGCATGAGTAAATGAAAAGGGCTTGGCTTGTACAAGAGCCAGAATGGCAAATGAGGCATTTGGATGTTTGTTTCACAAGCTGCTTATGGTAGAGATACAGATAGAGGCTAATCGAGGAGAATGCAGTTAACCCAGGAAGAAAATTCAATTTAAGAATTACTCGTGCCTGTTTGAGGACTACCTGGGAGAGCTTGCTGGGTGCTTTAATTGGAAGCAATCTTCTCATGGGTATTTATCCTGATCTTAACAGATTGACCCAGTAGCACATGGGATATAGGTCGAGGTTGCTGAGAGTATTTGTGTCTTGTATTTGAACTTCTCAGGTATATGGTAGTCAATTACACCCTCGCTAACATAGGAAGAGACAAAATTTGGTCTCACCCTGGTTTTGCATGCTTGCAGCCTTGCTGCAATTCTTCTGGGTTTGTTCTACCCTACATAAAATTCAGATCATATCTGTGATATGGACTGAAGTGAAAACATCACTACTTTATTTTGAGGAGGAGGAGAGAGGCTCATGCATATCAGAGTCGATACAGACTGAAACCCAGTGATGTTTTTCCTCTCTAACTTACATGAAAGAAATTTTTAAAAAATATGCCTGTTGCCATTTTTTTTAATGAAAAAGTGACCTTTTCCTTTTCTTTTAATTTGTCAACTTCTGGGAAAATGTTGATACTTATAAGAGTAGACAAAATGAATCAGATCAGACAATGATGCAGGAGGACTGTACAGATCTATGTGCTTGTGAATGCAGGCAGGGTACAGCTGACCAAAGTAGTTGCCAGGTCCTCCTCCTTAGATCTCTCACTGCTGTAGACCTGGACGCACCTTCTGAGTAGCTGCTTTTCCAGTGCAGATGTCCCAAGCATGACGGGATGAAAGAAATGTCAGAAATTCAGTGGTATTAGTCACTGTCTGGAAGTGTTTGTCCCTTACATAGGCTATAAATGATGTTTAGGTGACAGGGTTGAACAAATTTTGTTTTTGTGGAAGTAAAGTAAGATAAATACTTCTTAAAATGGGTTTACTGTTGAATGAAAAGGGCCAAACTGGTACATTTTACATCTATGCAACCTGGTTGGTAATACTGAAGATGTCTGTGCAGGTGATGCTTCCTTTTGGAGTCTATTTTACATTGCACATTCATTTCTATTGAAGTTTCAGGTCTTTCATCTGTCTCTGAGTTCAGAGAGAGAGTACATGCATATAAAAACTCATACCAGTTTTTTGTTTGTCTATATCTGTGTGTGAATGCAGGCAGGTATACATCCTTGGGAGTCACTGTCGCTGTTGAAAGTCTTAGCCGTACTTCTGTTATTACTTCTCGGCCCCTCAAAAGGGCCATGCAAAACGAAAATGGTAAATACATTTTTAAAGCAATATGTTTCACGTGTTATTTCACACCATCCATTCCCATGAAGGCTGGAAGCAAAACTGAGGCTGATGTCAGTGGGAACAAAGTTAAGTTTACAATGTGGTGTTCAGACTCAGATTTCATGTCCTGTTAATATGAAAAGCAGTTTGAAATAGTAGATTATAAAGTCTTTACCTACCATATTACCAGCTATTTTCTCTGATACTTTTGTCATTCATAAAAAAATCTTTCATACTTTACCTTAGAGTAATTGGAGACTGGAGATCTATAATGCTCCTGCTATTTCCACATTTCAGTTGTCACCTAGGAATTTATATCTATACTTAGGATAATGAGATTTAGTAGGGTCATTTACACTCTGTGAGCATTCTATAAATCACTATTACCCATGTGAGTATCACGTGGCTTTTACCTTTTCTATCATAGATAAATATTTTATACACTCTGTTACTATTCATATTCTCTTTATAAAATTCAGCATGTACTATTCATTTAGACCATGACAACAGTAGAAGATAATGTGAGGTCCCGTATTAGTCATTGGAGTGCTGTTTGGTGTTGTTAAATCAAAAAAGAACTGGAAGCATAGGCTGCCTTTCGGTACTCTATTTATTGTTCTCAGATGTTAAAAAAGGCTCTTGCTGTACTACAAGCAATGGTTGTAATCACTTGGTATCACTAGAGACAGTTAAAGCAATTGTGTTGTCAGATTACATTTTAAAAAATCAAAACAATATAGTAAATTGCAGTATATGTGATCATTCCCAGAATACCTTTGATAAATATCCATTGCAATACACTTCATTATGTTATTCCTTTAAAATTCTTCTTTCTTCTTTTAAATATAAAGATCAAAATCTCTCTTTTCCTGCCTAAATTAATTCAGAAAATCCATTTTAGGGTCTTTACCATACCTTCTATAACACTGATCCTACTAAAGCAAGTGAGTAAACACACCAATTTCATTTTCTGCTTTTGTCCTTCTTGGCCTGGGCTCTAATTTCTAGCAGGGCTGTACTTTACTACCATTTTCCCAGACATTGTGGCACAAAGGCGTGCTAATTTTTACAGGGGCAATGTAGACTCACAGAGACAAACACGTTTGCTAGCAGAGGAGATGAGAAAGCACTGCCTCTCCAGTCCTGTTCTGCAGCCTTCCCTGATTTGAGCAAACTTTATCATTTCCTTCATGTTCCCAACTCTAGACAAAAGGCTGGACTTAGGAGAACGAGACTGCACCGGGGGCAGTGGGGGCAGCACAATTCACCAGAGCAACAGACCACAGCAACTTGGTCTGACCTTGTGTCCTGGACACGTTCAACCTCCCTGCATTGCCCTTACCCACCCCCAGAACCTGCAAAACCCAGCTGGGCTGAGGGAGGAGCACCACCCTTCACTCTATGTGTTTGGTCATTTGTTGGTGATCAGTGGTGGTGTGAGCCAGCTCTTACTTTCCCATTTAGTTTGCAAAGAAATGAAGAGAGAGAATCAGGAGAAAAGACATGCGCTGACAGACATTCCAGGGATCCGAAACTCCTGATTGCATTGCATTTTGGCAATAGTCCTATAAAATGTGAATAATTCTGTGTATTATTCTTATAACTCATTCACCTCATATAACAGGCTTGATCCAAGCACTGCTGAAGTCGTTTCGCTGACTTTACTGGGAATGGGATCAGGTCCTCAATGCCACATTAGCTGGGTGCTTTCATGTCCAGTTGAAAAGCTTTTGTTTCACACAGGCTGGAACAAAAATACATAAAACACATCCTTAATATTAGCTGAGTCCTTTTCACCTTCCTTAGCTTTGCTCTTTTGACCAATGGAGTAGATTGATATCACTGATAACAGAGAAATGTATCCACATAGTGATCCAATTGTTGAAGTACAAGTTGTGGCTGGGGAGGTTTAGATTAGATATTAGATTAGAAAATTTGATCACAGAAAGGGTTATAAAGTTTAGGGGCAGACTGGTGGAGTCACCATCCCCGGAAGTGTTCAAAAGGCACGTGAATATGGCCTTTGAGCACATGGTTTAATGGTGAACACAGTGGTGCTGCTACACCGATGGTTGGACCTAATGATATTAAAGGTCTTTTCCAGCCTTGAGGCTTCTAGGATTTTATTATAAAGTACAGAAATTACTCTGATGGCATTCAGAAAGGAAATGGGTAATTTGGGTCTTTACCATGTCCTGCTTGCTTTGACCTCTGTAGTCAAAAGTGAAGAAAGGATCTGAGTGAACTCTCTCTGACTTTGAAACTGGCATACTGGAATAAGTCTACTGGACTGATCTATTTGGAAATACTCAAAAGTAGTTGTTAGGTTGAAATGATACAAGTGTCTACACAATAAAGTTATCACACGGAGGAATGAAACTGTATAAATGAAAATTGATGTACACTTTAGCAATATCTCTCAGAGACATCTCTGCGTGTAATATCTTTCCCTGAATATATCTCTTTCTTTTTACAAAATTGAGCCAACGAATTGTGCCCATTAAATGCTAAATTTACTAGCTGGTGTTTGCTGAATCTGGCCCTTATTAAATGTCCAGACGAGCTTGTTGTAGTTTATTTTGTAGGACGTCTGGTTAGAACATTAAATACAACAAGGAAAAATAAACTTAAAAGTAAAATGGTTCAACCCCTGCCCTGCTGGGAATTTTTTTTCCTTGATTGGATAGAAGCAGAAACAGGTCACTGTTTCCAAGTGAATTATCCCAAATTTAAAAATTGGATCAAATAATTTTTGCAAGCGGTAAATCTTACCAAGAAACACTAATTTTTTTAAAGTTTTTGGTTTGGTTTTTTTTTGGGGGGGGGAGGGGTTGATTTTTTGGTTTTTTTTGTGGTTCTGGTTCATGGGATTAGATTAGTTTCTACTAAAATGGGAAGATTTTTCTAAAACCAACAACATTTGCCAGTAAAAAGATTTTTTAAAAAACCTTGCAGTATCACTCAGTAACAGTTCTGTTTCTATTCATTTTTTGCTCATTGTGATTAAAGTTTTTCTTCTAACTGAGATTCTAGCTGTAATTCTTTTAAAAGACAAATGAAAACTGTAGCCTTTAAAAATGGTATTACATGTGAGTATGCCAGCCCATGACAGGCCGTGCATCTGCCTCTGAAAAAACAAAAAAAGCTGTTCCTTTAAATTTTTTTCTTTTCTCATGGTTAGATGTTCTCAGCAAATTTTTAACTTATCATCAGAGTGAGCAATGTTAGCAATGAGCTTCTGTATTTCTTAAGCAGTCTAGCAGAAATTTCCACATTAATTTTAATTACTCAGAGATTTTTAACAACCTGAGATCTGTAAAAGTCAGTATTTCCCCCTGTTACTACACAGCAACAGTGATAATATCATTACAATTCCCAAATTTAGCATTTCTCCATATTAGACTGAAAAGGAATGGACTGTCTAAGATATATTAATTAGGAAGTTTATTGACAGTAGATTTGTAATCCCTGTAATAAATTTTTTTTTAAATTCCTCAGGAATGTGTAGTTCCTACAAACCTCCTATGCACTAGCATACTCAGCAAGCCGTGATGTTTTCAGTAAAGAAGCTTTGGTACCTTGTGTGTTAAGATTTGCAATATCCCAACACACAAGCTGTCAGAGCAGTTGCAGGGAAGGGTTGCCTGTCTCCCTCTTTCTGTTCCAGTTCCTTCCCTTGGGACATGTTTGATTGTTTTGAAGTGGCAGGTTTTATTAACTTACTGTTCCATCCAGACCTGATTAAACATCATCTGTCAGGCCACCATTCTGCCAGGCTGTTCATGTCCTCCTGATATTTTTAATGCTTTTCTTACAGTTGCAAATACTTTCACATGATGTTGAACAAATTGGGTGAAATGTAGCGGTTCCATGGTTTTGATTAGGAAAAACCCCCAAAATAAAAGACTCCTTTCTATCAAAATGCGGGCTCCTGAGTCATGCTTTGCTGAAAATGAAATGTTTCCCACTTAGATGGAAATAAAAATGGATGCAGTGATAACAGTGCCAGGCTTTTCCATACATCCCCTCTGCACCACCAGGATCAAAGTGGCATCCTTAGCTGGTCACCGTCTGGCTCTCCTGGTAAAGCTCAAATTTGTTAGTGCCTCACCTCAGAAGTTGCTGGAGAAGGTAGGATGGGTATGCAAATGTGCAGTAATATAATTATTATGTATCAGTATTGTCATAGTGCCTGAAGAGCCCAATATATTGTTCAGGGAATCTGTGGGCGGATGCTGAAGTAATAGGAAATTACAGTGACTGTGGGTGGTAGAAGAGAAACCCAGAGGTAAAAATACCATAAAATGGGATATATTAATACTGAAAGTATGAACCAGGAACACAGACCTTTCCTAAAGTATCCCCTGAATGTTTCTGTAAAGCAGTGTTCCTTCACATCTTTAAAACTGGCAGGGCATCTCGCTGTTACAAACAAACTCCACGGATAATGTTGCATCCCACTGTTGTTTAGACATTGGGCAGGGAAGGCAGCGGTGGCACTGGTGTGATAGACGAGCTATGCAGCACTTATTGTAAACTGAATATTACTTTGTGAAATCATAAATTTGCTGCTCTAATTACAAACATGTTAATTAGACACTAACACGAATAGGGCACTCATTCCCAACTAGAACCCTGCCTTTAGACAGTGACCTCCCAGCTGCAAAGCAACATACACGTGAGTTTCCACTCATTTCACTGACCACCTTCTGATGTCCTGTAGACCACCAGTTGAGTGACACTGCTTCAGGACATCCTAGATTTTACCCTACAGGCTTTTGGCATTTACTTTTTCACACTTAGGTAAGACGCAGTCTTCATTGCTCAGGTAGTGGGTTGTTGCACTTTACGTGGGTCCAAATGACTACATGAGATGCAAGGAGAGTTAGATGTGTTGTATTTCATGTCAAAGCCTTTAGGAAGCCTGAATGACTTTTTTAAAACACTTTGAGGTACAAAGTTGTAGCTTAGACACAAATCAGATGCTCTCAATAACTTCAAACAGAAAAGGGGGATGCAGGTTATAGATTTGCAGTCATAATTTTAAGGAGGTAGAATACGAATATTCTGGATATCTCTTTTCAAGTGACCATTCTAGGTAAATTCTTACCTTCAGTTATTATAAGCGACCCAGGCTTCTGTTTGAAAGAAGAAAGGGAAAAAGTGCTTTCCACCAGTGAATTTCTGCCACCCCTCACCTACTGCGCAATGCTGGGTGACTGTTTTTTGCTAAAAAAGAAAGCCGCGTGCCAGCTGGATGTCCTCCTGCAGTAGCTAGGTTTTCCTTGGAGGTTTCCCATCTCTATACTGACTAGGCTTGACTATGCTTGGCTTATTAGCTTTTGCACACATCCTTGCCAAGGTGGGATGACTGTAGGCAAAATGAGTGCAGCAGGGAGACAGAGGCAAATAAGTAGGAGTGATCAAAGTCTAGAGATTTGCTGGCAGACGCGCCTCCTTCCCACGCGCTACAGCCAGTGGGTCCAGTGCTTTCCCCTTCTCCTACAGATGAATCAACACATCCAAGCAAGCTGTGCCAAAGCAGGGGGTGGGTGGGAGACAACCCTAGCACTGTATGACAGCTGTTGTTTTGCCAATACATTCAGTAGGAAATTCGGAACAAAACTTGCCTTTTGGACCATGAATCTCATTAAAGTTCACCAGTGACTGGGAAAGAGCGGACTTAAAAGGCTTGCTGGTTTTTTTGGTTTAATGCTATTACAATAGAAGACACTACGTAGATGTGATAAAAGGCTGTCTTAAAAGTTTGGTGAAGGTGTCTGCTGCCAGTCCTAGTGAGACACTAGAGGTGGTAAAAAAGTGAATTTGCCAGCAAGAAACATTTATTACTGCATGGCAGAAAGTGCTTCCTGTTGAAATGACAGATTTGGCAGAGATGCTGAAGCCAATTCCCTTTAGTTTCCTCACCAGGGTTTTACAAGAAATCAGAGGTGGGAGACTATAGATGTAGAGTAGCGTTGACACTCTCAGAGTTTCTTTATTCTTGGTCTCCGCTTCTAAATTCAGTAAAAATATGTACATGCATTTTTACGTAAAAATATGTAATATGTATTTTACCTGTATGTTAAAAAGCATACATGTATTTTTAAGTCTTTTCTTTTGTGGAAAAGACCATAAAAACCAAAGTTACCCCAGAACATAGAAGGAAACCTTTAGCTGGCACTGTCTGTAATGTTATAGTGCCAACTGCCAGTTTGCTGGGCCGTTAGTGTTTGATTTATACTTTCACATATGGGTTTGAGTGGGTGGTTCACAGTTTTTGGTGCCTTATTTTCCATATTTTGTAACTTTGGTTAATGATTTCACTCACTGCGGTCCCAGTGTCCAACAGCAGAGTCCTACCCTTGATGGGCGGCATGTTTGTAACTCTTCAAGCACTGAGCTCCTCCACAGTGTTACATCCCCGCCTTCCCCCCCAGTTCCAGTAATGTCTTTTCCTTGCTATGCTGGAGGAGGAGGAGATCCTGTGCCAACTCTTTGAGCTCTCACTCAGCTGCTGCCTTCACAACTATAAACGTTACCAAGCGCCCCCGTTGTTTTCATTCTCCATCCGTATACTCCATACTCACTTGGAAGGGAACCTTATGGAAATTCTGGGTTTGTGAAGAACCTCGCAGATATTTCCACTTGGAATGCCATGGTAGCAATAACATACTGTGCTTGCAGTCTGCTGTCCACCTAGTGACCTTGAACTGCTTTGCAGCAGCTGCAGAATGAGATGCTGAGGTGGTGGCAGCTGTGCCCAAGGACCTGTGAGGGCCCGAACAGGGGTGCACAGGAGGGTTTTACAAGGGGGCAAATGCGAGGGAGTACAATGAAAAAGGCACACACACACACACACGGGTGTGTGCACAAATGCACAGTCTTGAGTCCAGCATGAAGGGAAACACTCACTTCAACTGTCAGAGACATATGCAGCAATTCACCTCTGCAATCTGTGTGTGCAGTCACTGACAACACAAATTCAACAAAACATTGTCCTTCAACGTCCTAAATGCCACTATCATCATTTGCAATCTCATATCCTATCTCACTGTCCTTTTAACGCCAACACAAAACCACCTCAGAGCAATGTGCAAGATGACCTGCAAAATGTGTATAAAGTCTGTATGAGTATTCCACTGGTATGAACAGTGGGATTTCTGGGATGCTTGCTGGCACTTTGTGGTGGGCTTGTGTCGATCGTCTGTATTGAAGAACCATAACCTAGCTGGAAAAGTTGGCTTTGGTGGCAGTGGTACACCAAGAGGCATGCATAATTCTCTGTTCAGTTTGCCACAGCTCTTGTATATAGTCTATAGAATTCAGAGTAATGCACTCAGGCATAGCTTTTGTGAAGTAAGCACAATCATGCTCAAATTCTGTGTACTTTGTAAAGCCTCTCAGCCAGATTGCTTATGTTATCTAGTTAATTCCTGGAGGGGTGGGGGGGTATTAAGTTTGGGTTGGTTGGGGTTTTTTTCAGGATACTGCTTTAGCAGAGTATTTTGAGGAAGAAATTGAAACAGAGGAAGATAAAAGGTGTTCTGTGGTTTCTTTTTAATTGGAGACTGGAGGCAAAGTGCCTCCAGATAATTTCTCAGAGAAAAGTCATTGTCTTCTACCACTCTTGCCATTAATCTCTAAAATTATTGCACAATTTCTGTTTAATGTGCTAAGATTTCTTAATATGTTAAGACAATGTGGAAAGAAAAATTTGAACAGGAGGGAGCATGTTTCTTTGAATGCATAATTTTTAAATCTTTGTCTGAAGTCTTCATCTGTCTTGCCAGGCCTTTTGCAGTTAAAAACTTCATCAAACTCAGTACGATTAAAAATACGTATTTTTATAATGGCAATTCATCAAAAGAACTGGAAATTTCTACAAATATTGAGAGTGATGGTCATTCAGATTTTGCTGAGGCATAGATTGCTTGTGCTATGTTAACCATCACTATAAATGGGGATTCCCAACATATGGCTCATGTGATATTTTCACCTCCAGAGTTTTTCCTGTGTTACAAAGGACAGTACTGAATGTCAATGTATTCTAATGCAACATGGGCTTAAATGTAATAACATGCCTAAAAGTATTGCAGTACATGTATATTTTGCTTTGTTGCACAAGAGCCATCATATTGTTTCCACAAAAAAACATTTGGGTTCCCTCAGTCTAAATTTCTATTTCTATAATTTAGTGTGATGTTGCATTAGTGAAGCCTTTTAAATCAAACAGAATCAACAGGCCTAAATTTGAAGTGTGCTGTGAATACCTGGAGTCCTCATACAACCTTCTGTGGATAGTTTGACCCTCACACGTTAGTGTGGAATAACTCACTTGGATAGTCTCAGTGAGGACTCCCAAACTTCCAGAAGGATGGCCACCAGCAAGCTGTTATTTTCCATTTTAATTCTGCTGTCACAGCCCAAGCAGTCTTATGTTTTCTGTGAGCACATCACTTTGAAGTTTAGTAAGTCAGTGCAGGTATCTTTGTTGACAATGTGATGTTGAGCATCAATCAGAAACACCAGCCATTTGAACATAACCATGGCATTATTTGCAAAAACAGTTACTCTGGGTTTTCCCCCTCCCCCAGATCACTCTTACTCCCTGGATTGTTCTATATCCAGCTCAGAAGGACATATTTATAAGACTTGTTATTCTGACTCACTGAATTGAACAGTATTACACAACTATTTTTCTGTCAGTCATGGGATAATATTGCCAAAACCTCTCTGTGGCTTTTCCTATGCATTTGCTGGTTTTGGTGGATATTCTACTACTCAGCAAGGTGGGAAGTATTGAATGGATACCAAAACACAGCCCCTGCTGCTGCAGAAGGTTACTCAAGCAACACTGTATAATTTAGATGCTCAGTAATCAACTTGGGGCATTGCAACAGTTTGAGTTGTTTTTGTTAATAGAGATCAAATTATGGGTGTAACTAGCTGGCAGTCTTCAAACAGACTTTTGCAAGCTGTTTACTCAGCTGTCCCACGGCAACAACTGCATACGTGAAGTGAATTCTTCCAATATCTCTGCTGTGGTATATTTAATTTATCCTATTTTGCCACTGAGTGAGAGAAACAAATCTCGAAGAAAGTAGGATTCATGTCAGATGCTGCACTGCAGACAGGCTGCGAAACTGGCTGCACAGTTTGACATCGTGGGTGAAGATTTTGTTACTTCAAAGTATACTCTTACTTATTTTCCAGTCATTTAAACCCCCAGAATCAAAAGGAGGAAGACACCAAAGAAAAATAAATCACAGTATGTCTAGTATAGATGAGTTTTATTTTTAAATCAACATGGCTAATGGAAATAATAGTAATACCTTCTGGAAGTAGCTGCTGAGATTTGTCTAATTCTTGTCTAAATTAGTATATGTCTAGTTTACGTGGACATTATTTGGTCCACCCAAGTGTTTACCATTTTATGAAACACTTGTGAAATAAGTCTTTATTTCCTTTTGTGGGGAAATCCTGTTAGATGCATGTTGCTCTCAATCACATCACTTCTTACTTAAAACATAGTGATTTTAAGGTCAGAAAAACACATTCATCTATGCCTCCATGGTTTTGAGTCAGAAGAAGATAATGGAAAAAATATCCTTTTTAATATATGGACTTTGAAGACTGGTGAAATTATATAGGACCCTCCTTTAAAAAAATGAAATGCTAAAGTAGTGATGTTGTCCCCTATTCTTAATAAAATATTTCAGAATGCTGTTTTAACAGGGAATATTGCTGAAAAAATTGATGGCAAAGAATCAGGAAAAATTTAAAACAACTTGCAGGCAGTTTTAACTGCTATTACATCCCATTACATTTTCCCTTCCACCTCAAATGTAATGAGAAATAAAACAGCAATTGTTCTTCAAGCAGCAGCAACAGGAAAGGGCTTGTGATATGAAATAATACTATGGTCTGATTCAGAACTGTGCAGGGCCAAATTGTCTGTGATACTGAAATACAGAGCAAACATGAAGCCCTGCTTGCTGTCCTGCGAAGCTCTTTTCTAAAATAGTGTATGTGACTTGATGGATGTTGTGGTCTGAGGCATTTCTAGAGCAGGGAGGGAGGAGAGCAGAGGGAGAAGAGAGAAGGTGAGGCATTTGTAAGGAGTGAGGACAATCGATCACTTCTGTCAGCTGCACAGAAAATTAACTACTTTACAATTCACTGGTGTATATAATATGTCATATTACTCCACTCCAGATTAAAAAGGTGTAGCAGTGCCACAGTTAGGGCTGAGACTAGCTCACTGTCTTGGGCTGGTGATCGAGTTCATTTGAGCATGTGGAGCTGGTTTTGAATTTTTTAAAAAAATAATTTAGAAAAACTTTAGTGGGCTGCTTTCAACATTGTTTTTCAAAACTTGGTAATGTCTAGACTGATTTCTTACATTGCAAAACACACTGAGTGTCCTTTTCTCTGAAAAATGTTCCTTATGATTCATAGGTCCTGGACACCTGGGTCCCTTTGGACCTGGAGTAGTACACAAGCTATAGATTTTTATTGTAATAAAGGTGATAAAATGTATAAACCTAAATAAAAGTATCTCTCTCTGCCTTCTGAGAACTCAAACACAACCAGATGTGGCATTAGCCGGCAGCGCTGGCATGGACTAGGATGGGCTGACGTGTCCAGGTTCTCAGATGACATGGAGCAGTGTAGCTGCCCTGCAGCCATCATCCAGGTGGCAGGGGAGGGCAGGGGAAGGGGGCTGCCTGCCTGCCCACCTGCCTGCCTGTCTGCCAGTACTGGCCATGCAGAAAAAAATCAATAAGCAGCAAAAGACATGGCCTCCCCGCTTTGCTTTACTTTTTTTGTGTGAACAGTTTATGAATTGCTTTTTGACTGCTGAATGGTTGTCTATAAACCAGGGAGAGAGATTAAAACAAACAAACAAACAAACAAACAAACAAACAAACAAACAAACAAACAAACCCCCAAAAACTAGCCACTCAAATTCAGGACCACTGTCCGGCCAAGCAATCACAGAGTTGCTTCAGACTTTCTCTTTGAAGGTGCATTTCTTTGCTGTACTGGCCAGTGAAGGAGTGAATTTATTAGCTGCTGAGTGAAAGGGGGTACCTCATGTAAAAGAGATAAGCTGTGAATCAGAAGGGAAAACTGTGAGAGAGAACTTTTCTGTCAAAAAAGAAATGCTCCTTATCAAGTTCATCTTGGTTGGAGCTTTGGGAAAGCACAACTGCTGAGCTAAGAAAGAAAGGATGTCAGAGAAGAGAAATTACTTATTAAATTGTAGAGCAAAGTACATCCCTACATACACCCCTGTGTTCATACCTACAACCCTATGTACATGATCTGTTTATCTGAATAATTATGTCTTTGATACATTACATGAGAAGAATTATACATTCACTGATTTGTTAGGTGAGTTGTATCATTGGATTTTCATTTGCATGGTATTGACTGCCCAAAGCAGCCACCTAATTGAAGCTAAAATATACATCTCAGAATTTTAGTTCAGTGATATGTACAGTGGGTGTCCCACCACATCTAGTGACATTGCCTTCTTCTTCAAAGCAGTGTGAGGTGCGGCAGCATGAACCTATGCAGAGAGGCCTGGCAACATCCACAGTTGAGTCCAATCTTTACAAAATGCTTTAGGATTCCTGGAAAGCATGAAGGCTTGTTGTTCACTCACAGCAGATTGTGTCACCAACTCCCAGGCCAGTTGCTTCATAGACCTGAATTAACCAACCCAACACTTGGATACATAAAATATTTTAAGTAGTGTGAAATTGTGCCTGCTATCAGGGAACACTGATACAGCTTCCAGCAGAGGCAGACTCCACAAGTGCTGGCAGGTTCCCTTCTGCCTGCTCCTATCTGAAGATGGCCACCACCTAAGTGGTGGTAATCCTCGCCTAAATTAGGTCTTTGCTAGATGGGTCTTTATTTTCCTTTGGTGTCTGCCTGATGTTTGAGTGAGAAACATGATTACTAGCGAGTTTATTGAAAACCCAGGCTGCTGTTGTACTAAATAAAACCAGTGAAGGCTCTGAATTTTATAGGACAGCTTTGTATTTAAATTTAATAGTTTAATTTCACATTATGCTGCTAGACATACTAGATTTTCTGCAATACGACAGCAAATGCTTGTTTCTCTTCTTTTTCTGCTGTTGGCAATGCAATACCTGTAAACTTCAGGCTTTTTCTTTGGGGTAGTTGCTTATATTTATGATGGCAAGGAGTAAAACATATTGAAACAGTCATGGTTACAATATTTATAGATTCTGAATGCATATTAAATTAGAAGCAAAGGAGAACCAGAATTACATTTGTTTGATAACACTGTACAGTTAAAGACCAGAACCACTCCTGTCAACGCATCTGCAAATGCTTTAGCTCATAGCTGAGAATCAGAGCTATACTGCTAAACATGGGTGGATGGTATAGCAGAGCACAAGTGTCACCCATTGAATGAGGAACCCCTCAGAGAATCTGGTGAGAGTAATTAATGAATCCATTTGGAAAAGTCAGTGCCCTTCAATTAACCTCAGTGCAGCAAAGCAGATGGGATCCCATCCTCCAGGGAGAAAATTGAGAAAGATCCTAAGAAATACTGCTTTGGACTGATTTATCTGGGTAATTATAAGCCTCATTTGCACGAAACTGTTCAATATGGCTGCAGCGAGAAAATTAAGAATTTATAAAATGTTGATAGGTGGTCTCAACAATCAGTGGTAGTGGAATCATCTGTCAAGCAGGATCTTGGTTCAGAATATTAAACTAATCGTTGGCCAGGAGAAGTAAAAGGTAAACTTGGCTGTGAAACTGAGGGGTGGAGGAGATGTATTTATAGATAACCTTTTTTTTAGAGGTTTCTTTGAGATTATATGCAGTGGAAACATTCACTGCCATCCTAATTAGATATGGTGTCCTACCTTGAAATATCCTGCAAGGGTTCAGAAGGCAGAAGAATAAGTCTAAAGAATCTTAAAGGAAAAAAAAGTCAATTTTCCTTAAACATCTGGTGGTGCAGGAACAAAATTACAAGAGTAATGAAAGAGTATTTGAGAGCATGTGTGTCCTAGCCTTATGTCAAGGAGACCTCTCTGTCCTCATCAGCGGTCTCATTTTTAAGTCAAAGCATTGCAGGACTTACTTGTATGAACAGGAAGCTGTATGTGCCTTTTGTGAAGACACATATAAACTGGAAGCCAGTACATCTACATTGCAACTGTATTTATGTATGGCAGAAAAAGAAGTGGGATGGTTTATAGAAGCAAGAGAAAAATAAACGCTGTTTATGACAGCACTGGAATCACACAGAAATGATGACCTGCAGGTTCTAGGGCTGGGGGATTTTTTGGCTATAGGGAAATTGCACTCCAGCACCATGGACTTCCCACACATCTTGTGTTTTTAGAAACACTTCAGCTCAGATTATCTCTAAGCAGCACTTTGTGCAACAGTTTCTGAATTTGGAACTTCAACAGTCAGGAGTCTGAGACTTTTAAACAACTGGCAAAGAAAACTCGTAGTCCTAAATAGGCAGAATGAAGAAGTGGCATCAACACTCTTCAAGCCCTCCTAGCTCAGGGCATTTCTCTGCCATTCCAAAGCCAGCCTTTTTTCCCTCCTAATTTTCTTCCTCCTCCACAAATGTCCCTTTCTCAAAGATGACAAGTGTTGGTGGATACCTGGGCAGCACAGTGCTTGCCCTCTCCTACCCCTTCCAGCAGCCCTATGCTGTATTAATATGTTGGTTTGAACACTATCCCCATTGAATTCAAAATTTAAAGTGTGTTCAACTGTTTTAACTAAGAATTCAGTTCTGGGCAGAGTGTCAGACATAACCAACACTTTTAGGGCATGGAACTGGAGGCATCAAAGCTGTGAGGCCTTGGTTGTAAGCCTGCCTTAGACATTCACTGGAGTGCGTAATGTGTGCTGTTAGGTTTTTTATTTTATTTTTTTTTCTTTTCTTACCTCAGAAGGCCTGAGATAATGCAGTGATGAGTACACCAGCCAGAGCAGTGGGGGCAGGATGTTCCTACTCATCCTCTCAGCCCGACAGCAGGCGGTCTGAGACTGGCACAGTTTGGCCTGTGATTGCACCTTCTCGCCCTCCACTGATAAATAAGCAGGCTAATTGAATTAATAAACAGATAGGTCTTTTCCCTGCCAGCTGGAGCACCATCAAAATCTGTGATAAATTATCTGTCAATGCTTTAACTGCAGGGAAAAAATGAAAAAAATAGCTGCCTCAACAATTCCTCTCCAGTTCTTCTCCCCCCTTTCCCCTTCCCCTGTCCCCCCAAGCACCGGATTTGGATTGTCTCAACCCTCCTTGCCCCTGGTCTTTTGTCCTTTGGCAGAACTCCAAAGAGAAGTAGCAGTGAGAGGTTCACTCATTTGGCCAGGCCACTAATGGGTTATTAAGGCTGTAGGCAGAGCAGACATTCCTGTGGCTCACTGGGAAAGAGGAACAGAGGCACATTTTTGGGGCAAGACTGCCTGTGTCTCAGCTGCCAGTGCACAGCCAGCTCTCAGTTGTGACCTCCTGTGGCTGACACAGAAGCTGCACATCAGGGGCAACGAGGGTTGCAATCAAGCAGGAAGGGCTGTTGTTTAATATCTCCATCAGTGACACAGACAGAAGGGTTGAGTGCACTTTCAAGCTTGCAGATGGCACCAGGCTGAGTGGCACAGTTGAAGCACCTGAGGCATGGGATGCCGCCCAGAGGGACTCTGGACTCGCTCGAGAAGGGGGCCCATGGGAACCTCATGAGGTTCAACAAGACCAAGTGTAAGGTCATGTAACTGGGTTGGGGCACCTCAGTATCGACACAGGCTGGGGGTTGAACGGCTTGAGAGCAGCCCTGCCAAGAGGGACTTGGGGGTACTGGTGAATGAAAAACTGGGCATGACCCAGCAATGTACGCTTGCCACAACTGCGTCTTGGGCTGCACCCAAAGCAGCACGGCCAGCAGGTCAAGGGATGGGATTCTGTCCCTCTGCTCTACTCTCATGAGAGCCCACCTGGAGCACTGCATGCACCTCTGAGCTCCTCAGTGCTAGGGAAGACATGGACCTGTTGGAGTCAGTGACGTAGCTCTTAGCTGCCCGGGAGCAAGGCTGCGCCGTCAGTGGACTTTCCCCGAGAGGCCCACAACGAGAGCAGCAGCTCACCAGCCCACTGCAGCAAGGGCAGAGCGAGGCTGTAATCCACAGGCGTCGGCAAGGAGAAGGAGGCAAAGGAGGCCCTTTGGCACAGGTTTCCAACACAGCTTTAATGTCCTCGAATCAACAGGCCAAAAGAGACCTCTCTCCCCTGCCCAGGGGTTTTTGAAAGGGGGTGGATCTCAGGGGATGGCAGATGGCAATTGTTAAACCAATGGGGTAACCACAGGGGAGGAACCTATTTGAGTCATCCCAATAGGAAAACAAGGACAGGAGAATTCTCCAAAGGGTGGGCAGGGGAGGGGAAGGATTGACATCTCAGGGGTGGATACAGTTTTCAAGTAAGGGGTGGACAAGCAGGGTATGATGGACAGGGTGAAACTGAGTAACTGGGGGAAAACAGGAATGAACCAACTAATACAGAAAAGACTAACAACCAGCCAGAGAACCAACCACAACAGAGTCTGTCCAGACAAAGGCACAAAGATGATGAGGGGCCTGGAGCACCTCTCCTATGAAGACAGGCTGAGATGGGGCTGTTCAGTCTGGAGAAGAGAAGGCTCTGGGCAGACTTTATTGTTGCCTTGCTGTACCTAAAGGGGGCCTACAAGAAAGATCAGGACAAACTTTATAGCAGAGCCGGTTGTGACAGGATAACTAGTAATGGTTTTGAACCAAATAAGTGTAGATTTAGACTAGATAAAAGGAAGTAGATTTGAAGAAGATTCTTTAATGGGGAAACACCCAGAGAAGTGGGAGATGTCCCTGCTTATTGGAGGGGGCTGGAGTAGACAATCTTTGAAGGTCCCTTCCAACATACACAGTTTTACAATTCTATGATTCTATGAGACATGGCATCAGGAAGCCTTACTTGCTGGTATGCCAGACAAAAGGAGGAACTTCATAATAACCTTTAATGTCACAGATTTGGGTAGCACCTGAGACTTTTTTGTTTCAAAAGAGAGGAAGATGATGAGGCAGAAGGGGTCAGTGATTTTCATCATACAATCATAATGTCCCTGCCATCACCTCTCAAAGTGGTGTTCCCTTTTGGAAATATCTGTGTTCCTCAGTATTCCTAGGTAACAGGAGATGAGAAAGATTTTGCTGCTTCAGACTCTTAAGTAGGATGTAGATAGCTGAAATTTCTGTGGCATTACCTTGATTTCCAACATGCTCGTGTAAGTCCTTGTGTGCCTTTGCTGGTCTGGTTTCCCATACCACATCTCCTCTGTAAGTTTCCCAGTAAGCAAGCTGGAAAAGCTTTCCAGTCCTTCTTTTTCTAAAACAGCAAGAAATGGGAGGTAGTGTGGAGTATGAGGTGGGAATGAGCTCACAGTGTTATGTTCTTGTTCAGAACATGACATTTTTTCTCTGGTGCATATGTCAAATGAATCAGACAATGATGGTGTCAGGAAGATGTATAATGCTGTCTGCAAGGCAGGGAGAGGAGACAGGAAGATGTGTTAAACAAGCTGGTATTTATGCCTTTCTCTCTCACTCAGTAGTACACAAGAAATACTTAAAAAAGGAAGGTAGAGTAATAGCAAGAGCAACTGGATCCCTGTCCTGCTTTTCAAAACACTCATTTGTGCTGTGAAGGACAGCAAGCACAGACAGATAACTGGTGTGCAGGAATTGTCTCTTCTCAGGATGCTGGAAGCTGCTTCGGGTAGGTGAGGAGGTGTATGGTTCTAGCATCACCCCATTCTCAGGTTGGTGCTCACCCAACATATGGTGTTCTACCTTCCTCAGGGTGCAGGTTGCTGCATGGACCCTTGTCCTATCTGTCCCCAGGCAGGCCACCTCTTCCAGGAATTTGGCCTTAAACGGTTATTTTTGCCCTCTTTCCACTGGTAGAAGGAACAGGGAAGAGTCCACAATGAAGGGAGGCAGGATATGCTGTGCCTGTCACTTGGTGCTGGAAAGGAAATCCTGCTTGCGTGACAGCCACTGCAACTGTGGGTCTAGCCAGGCCCTGACCTGTGCAAATTTGTTCTCTGTCCTGTAGTACATGCCAAGGGAAAGCCAAACTCAGCTGTCCAGAAATTACAGGTTGAGTCAATGGCTTACCAAGCAGGCAGCATCCTTCCCTTCCCTGGGGAAGGTGGTTGTTTTGGTTTTCTCTGACACATTTCTCTGAAAAGCAATATTGCCAAAGAGTAAACATGCCACGTGCGAAAGAGTGAGCTGCTAATATACTGCATTTTACTAAGTCATTGCTTGTCAATGCTACTCCATGGGGAGTGTGTGAAGATGCATTCCTAGCCCTTTCAAACACAAAGTAAAGCCCAGTAGTGTAAATCACCAACTCCAATAAAAAAAGAATGGTTGAAGGCTTCATTCTTTTTCTCTCATTTCACACTGTAGCTGTACTAAAGTGTACTAAAAAACTTTGTGGCACTGATAGAGTAGGCAGCTGGTATCTGGTAGAAGGTTGAGATGTTGCTGTTCCTGGAGCCTCAAGCGGCTTTGAAATTCAATGCTCGTGACCCAAGACACCACTGTTTGAAAGAAGCTGATACATGTGAAGTGGTGAAAAACAAGGCAGCAACTTGAGCTGTCTATGAACGAAGGGGGATGGCATTGCAGGTGAAAAACAAAAGGGGCAGGGTGGAGGGCAGCTGCTTAAGGGATGGAGTCAGGGGACAACATGGGGAAACCTGAAAGGGCATAAGAGACCTTACATGGGGGCATAATAGGACAGTACATATCAACTCTGATGTGTTCAGTGCTGAATATTCACAATATCCATTCACATAACTCTCAGCATAAATTATATTTATTTTATAACAGTGAAATTTGACACAAAATGGACCTGTTCACACTTTTTGTGGTTTGTATTTATGTACTACATGCTACACCTGAGTGCATGTGTTTAAAAAGCCACTAGACATTGTTTTCACAGCTAGATAATTGAAAGCTGTCTGCTGGGTTAAAATGCTATTTTGTTTCTTTTGGGTTAGATGAAGAAATAAAGCTTTAAAAAAATGTGAAGTACCCCATAAGAACACTCTCATTTTATATGTCCCTGTACTGTACTTTATATTCAAGTTATTTCTTCAGAGAAAAAAAAAATCCATGAATGCTTTAAAAATGTTTCAGGAATCACTTACCTTTAGAAATGAAGAAGAAAAATAACTTCACCTGAAACTACGTGGTAATGAGACAACGTCTAATTACCTGCAGTGAATTCTGTAGTCAGGCCAAGGGGCTAACGGGCATCAATACTCTTTGACAGAGAGCCTTGGGATCTCTAATGGCTGTAAGTGGTCAGGGCTTCAGTTTTACATTTCAGAGTCTGGTTGGTATAATCTTGAAACAAAATCTACAGACCAGATCGTGTACTCTGTGCTCTGTGTGTGTGTGCATGTGTGTATGCCCTTGAGCGCTGCACATCTGGGATAAAATCAAAGGACTTTTAAGTGCACATGTATCCGATTTCTGGCTTGCTAGTTGCCCTTTAAATGTGCTGGGTTTAATCCAGGAAAAACGAGTATTCAAAAATCACACCAGTGAAGGGAAAAAAAAAAAAACCCAAGTTTTATGTATTTGGATGGCATTTTTCTTTGAATATGAATGACTTGATCATAATCAGCCTTAGTGAGACATGGGTGATGAAAGTTCAGAAATCTTCTGACAGGAAAGACTTTGAATCTGCCTTTCTTGTGTTCTTGGTGTGTGTTTTATGCTCGTGAGAGGGAAAAGGAAAGTAAGCAATCTGCATTGTCGTCAAAAAGCTGAAGTATACATTAAGGGGTCTCAAGGCTTCAGAGCAGTATTCTGCAAGGAGAAATTTTTGCAGTGCTAATCCCATCTGATCTCTGAGTACAGATTAAAATATGCAAACCTAGTGGTCCTTGCAGTGTTAGAGTGCTCTGATATGAGGATTTGCTCTATATCTGGTTCGTATAGGAAATTCCCTAACTTCCTCTGAAATCAATTCCCGCTTTTCTCATTTAACACAATCATAAAGGTCCGTTGTGTTCTCAGGCAAGATATATATATAGATACAGCAATGCAAGCACTGTACAAGCACTCCTCACTTGCATTGTACTGGAACATGGAAACATGACTTTAGAAACTGGGACCATTTGGTTGAAGGAGTGAGGAAAACCTGAACTTCAACCCCTCTTAGATACTTTGCTAAAACTGCTTTATGTCCAATGTGAAGAAAGAATCTGTGGTCCCTCACCTTGGGAATAAGCTTTAAAATGGAACTAAGACAAGAGACTGGGAAGATGGGCAGCACAGACTCAGGTTCCCTCAAGCCCAAGTTTTCATCGTGTCTTACAGGGTGTGATTAACAGAGTGATTTTATTGCCACCTCTTTTTTTCTGTATTTTCCACAGGTGACAGCATAGCATGCATGGGAATAGCCCATAGATTAATCTGGAGGACTAAGTGAAAAAAAGACTCCCTATTTGGAAAGCTAGAATGGTGATTTGGTATGTGCCTGCCTACTGATAGCTTGCAGCTGAGCCTCACAGAGCTGCTAGCTCACTTTCCCTTGGTGGAATGGGGGATTGATTCAGAAGGATAGAGGTGAGAAAATTCATATAATTGAGATAAAGACAGTTTAATAGGTAAAGCAAAAGTCACACAGAAGCAAAGCAAACCAAGGAATTAATTCACTTCCATGAGTAGGCATGTGTTCAGCCATCTCCAGGACGTCTTCCCAAGTCGCCAACCATAATGGTGACTTGGGAAGACAAACATTATGACTCTGAGCATCCCTCTCTTCCTTCTACTTCCCCTCACTTTATATACTGAGCAGGCCATCAGATGGTCTGGAACATCCCTTTGGTCAGCTGGGATCAGCTGTTCTGGCTGTGTCCCCTCCCAGCATCCTGTGGACCCCCATCCTGCTGGCTAGTGGGGCAGGACAAGAAGCAGAAAAGGCCTTGACTCTGTGCAAGCTCTGCTCAGAAATAACAAAAACGTTGCAGTGTGTTATCAACACTGTGTTCAGCACAAATCCAAACCACAGCCCCATACTGGCTACTATGAAGAAATTTAAAATTGCATCAGACAAAACCAGCACACAGGCACAGGTAATTAATCCCCAAGTGTCAGGCATTTTGCTGTCAGAAACTGGCCTCTCCAGGGGTAGGTAGCAGCTAAGTAGCAGCTTTTCTTTTGGACTCTGGCACACAGTGGGGAAATCAGTCAGAAGTTGGTTGTATTTTTTGGATCCTTCCATTGGTATTGTATGTTGAAATTCTATGACACCATTTGCCAGCAATAAATCACTTTGCTGTCTTTTGTGTGATTACCTAATTAAATATCCCTTGTCATGGATACATATGGAGGGATTGACTTAGACTTGGTGGGAATTAGGGGTTTGATTTTTTGAACTTTACATTTCCTGACTCCTGTGCAAATCAAATCCAGTTGTTTAATACTGATTTGAGAAATGATTCATGCAAGAAGTAGTATATGGTGAGAAATATAAACCACACTGCCTTGATTTTCTGCCTTGATTATCATTTACTTGTTCATTAAAAATGCATGTAGAATAGGAGAGAATTTAGTCTTTTTCTAATCCTTAAAAAGGTGGTGCATTGCACAAGGATACTGGTACTTATCTCTTTTGCAAGGTGTTTTGAGATGAGCAGAAGGAAATGCTGGGTGGAGCTGGGCTGTAAACTCACTTATGTTTTCTGCTGTCCCTGCAGCAGTGGCTGCTCTCAATGAAATGCCATCACCAGAAGATGGCAGTTCCGACAGAATACACTTGGGCCACCCTGGCTTCCACCTGCATTGGTTTACTGAAAATTGTCAGTCATGTGGAGGCTTGTGCGTTACTGGGGCTGATGTCAGTGGGCAGTGTGGCTGCTCAGAGCTCCTCCATGCCCCGAGCTCAGGGACACTGGAGCAGCTCTTGCAGCTGACCCGTCCTTGAGCAGCATGGTGTCTATTCGTTTTATTACTGCTTTGATTGTTTGCAGTTGATTCTTGCTGCTTTCTGCTACAGTTTAATTCAGTTTGCATTTGGAAATACAAGGGAGAAAATGTGTTGTTTTTATTAGAGGCTAAGCTGCACTCAAGGCTGGATGATGATCCATTGTTCATGTTGTTACAAAATCTGACTAAGTAGGGAAGAAAGCACAAAAGGAAGGGAAAGTATAATTCAGATTTGCCAAACAGCCTGAGAATAATTAGAAGATTAGCAATTTGGCACTGTTTGCTGGCGAGTTGTGAATTAAATGTATCCCACTTTTCTCTTTACATTAGTGTAATGTGTCACTTCTGTTCTGGATTTCATGTCCTTCTCACACATCTTACTCCTCCTTCCATCAATAGGCAGGACTGTATTTTACTGCCTAAGAAATGTAGGAGAAAGCATTTAATGTGGCATCAGAGACTTTCTAATTGCCAGTCTCTGAAATGCACTGTTCACTTATTGAGTGGAGATGAATTGCTTTCAATTTACTTTTATGAATACGAGTAGAACATTTGCGAAGAGTGTTATTTACACTGTGAAATGCTTGTCAGCAGACAACTGTAAAAGACTTGGGTGATATTTATGCTAAGTTCTCTTGTCGCAGTCATAGTTAAAGGAAAGGATAAAATTCGGTGGGATGCTCTGAAATGTGCTCAGTGAAGTTCTGTTCACAGCTTTAGCTGTCACTGGCTTAACCCTGTATATTCATTTTGGGTATGATGCTTAGAGTAAAAAGGAAAGCTTGACTATTGCAGATGAGAAAACAATATTAGTGACACTGAAGTCAGTGGTATGCTTGCCATGAAGTTTGGCTAATCAAGATCATTACCCTGAGGTTGCTACCAAATTTCAGATGTGTGGCAGATGCTTAATGTCTGTAATCCTTTCTGATTTCCCACCCCTCTGTAGACTCTTCTGTCCCCTGTGGGGAGCTTACTAAACCCATGTATAATAGGGACTAGAATCACAGTCACTAGTGCAAGAAAGTATCTTTGAGATCATATTGCATGTGCCTGCAGGGGTCTGACATAATCTCCCAATAAGAATATACCAGACATTAACTAGATACTGCAGCTGGTCTTGTCTCTTTCTAATTTAGTGGGATTTGGGCATGCAGACCAGGAGGGAAGAGAGCTTTTTTTCTGAGTGCAGCAATGCATACTTGTTTGGAACAATTCAATCCTATTCAAAACCAGCACTCCATGTCTGTCCCAACCTAAAATTCAGCTGGGTGTTATAATAGCTTATTGTTTGATGTAAGCACAGAGCACCTGTAAAACTGAAGATTGTTGTCATTTCTCCATTGAGAGTTGAATGGGAGAAAGTTGTGGTTTATAGTCATATACAGATTATGGCATATAATATGTATAGCCTGTTTTAAAAATAACATGATATAAATATTATAACTATTAAATATTAAATAAGTATTAATATCCATATGAAACACACAAAATTATTTGCATTTTTAAATGTGGGAAAAGCAACCTCCAAATTTACAGGTGTTGGGTTTTTTTTTTTTTCTTCTTTTAACAAACTGAATAAAATGCTGCCTGGTTTCCACTAACAAATTTTGAGAAAGAAAGGTAGGGCAAAAACCAAGTCAGCTTTGAAATACATGTCACAATTGAGGAAAATTAGAAAGCAGCAAGATCCAGAATAGCAGAAGTGTTAGGGAAGCTGATACTGTTTTTCATTCAGGATCTCAAATGCATAATGGCAATTTTTGGCAGACTTGGGGTTTGTCCAGAGATGTTTGGTGTATAAGTTATGACGTATGTTGATAAAAGGAAGCATCAAGCAATTCATTGCACCATTATGTCAGTCTTCAGATAGAGGAAGCACTGTGAAAACTCTCTTGTTTCCAAAAACCCCCAACACTCCAGGTACACGGATAACTTCTTTAAGGTGTTACCTTCATACAGCATTCAGTGGGGTAGTTTCAGAGTAAATGTGTCAGTTAGGGGCATTGCCATAAGGAATAGTTCCCTGTTCTGTACAGGGAACACAATGTTCATACCTGTGAAGCATCAGTGTCCACTGTTTGTATTTTCTCCTCAGCATCAAAGATGACAGTATACATGCTTCTGACTTCCTGTAAGATCAAAAGGGAGTTTTATTTATTCACTTGATCAGAGGCAAAACAGGCTGTTCTCTGTGAAAGATTTCTCTTGTTGACTGTGTCACTCACAGTCATTTATTGAAATGTCATGACTGAGTGGAAATCAGCTATAACTGATGTTGCCAACTATGCTAGTTTGATAAAATAATAAAAATAATCAGTAAGGGCCAAATTCAGGAAAGGTGAGGACCTCCATTTCCTCTTGGCTTGGTGGGGATTTTTTTTTTAGTTGCCTTATAAATGGGAGAAAAAAGGGATTGTGCCCTAAAAATCACTGATGTGAGGTTAGCAGGTATTTCAGGTTTAGGTGAAAGAAGGTCTGAGTAGCAAGTCATCTGTTTCAGTCCCAATTTGCAAACTCCCAGGTCCTGTGGGCTCTTGTAAAGTCAGTCACACAGTTCCTGAAAAATTTGAATGGCCGCAGAATTGGATCTTGGGTTACCATTTCATTCTAGAGAGGATTTGGTGGTGTCGTCAATCCAGTAAGGTCAATTTTTATGCCATCACATTTTATTTGACACTAAACTAAAACAGCTGCTTGCAATTAGCACACAGAAACAATAACAAAACTGCAGCCTGGCCTTTGAGCGCTACACATACTCAGTGCAAAGGGTTTACCAAGTTCTGGTGATTTTCCCTCCCTCTGCTCTAACTAAAACATTGAAAACAATTCATCTCACTGAAGACCAAATGAAAAAAAAATTTATCGTTCCCTGAATGTTTCTGATGGGCAGCAGTGACTGGTTATTGGAAGATTTAGGTTGCTCCAGATGTGGGCATGGACAGGACTCTCACTGCTGCAGAGCTGATCTAAGCATGGAGTTAAAGGGAAGTGATGGCTGTTGCTGCCGCAGGACAGGATGATGTAGAGAGCTGGTTTCTTACCAGAACTGGGATCCAGGGCAGCTGGCCCACCCTCCCATTGGGAAGAGTGAACAAGGAGCTCGTAAAATACACAGACCAAATGGAAATGACCCCTGTTGACTGAAACCAGCTGCATGTCAGATCTCTCACTGTCTCTCTTGATTTGCTATCTCAAATAAATGGATGTGGTAGAAGGGCTATGGAAAGAAAACAAAATAATTTATTCTCCTTGAAGTTGTACCACACTAGTAGGCCTCAGTTTTTACAGCTGAAAAAAAATGTTTATTCACAGATTAAATTTTTCCCTCTTTTCTTTTTTTACTTTGTAAGTCTGCAGTTTAGAAGACATACTGTAGTTCAGTTTCAGAGGTCTTTGACAAATACAGACATAGTAGATTTTGTAAGGTATTCATTACATAAAACTGCTGGCTAATGAGAGCTTAGTTATTTTGCATTTAGATTCAGAAAACAAAGTTACTACAGCTTTTGTTGCTGCTTTGTCTTGGACGTGTATGGTGGCTCAGCTCCATGAAAAACGTCCTAGTGAGTTTTAAAGAAACATGACTCAGAGAAAGACTTGACTTATTAATGCATTTTTCCTCCTATTTTTCCTAATATACTCCTGGGTAAAACCAGTTATTCTGAGCATTGTGAGGAGCTGCTTGAAGTAACCATGGTAGCACATGAATTCAGGAACCTTAAGGACAACAGCTGCTCCAATCCTCCATTTGATGCCCAGAATGGGTTACTGCTACTCATATTAGATTGCCCTCTGTTCTGAATTCAGAGGTAGGGGAGGAGGTACTTAACCTCACTGGCACAGTCACCTTTGATCTCTAGTTTTGAGCAGATCATCAGGATGGGATACATGCCATGTAGTTATGGTTTGACAGACTTTTTTAAGGAAACTTCTTAAAAGTCATCAGTCTAGACTTCATTCTTGAAAACTGAGATACTGATGTGTTTTGCAAATATATCTTTCTTTTTTTAAGTCTTGGTCAGCCAACTGATCATTAATGAAAGAAGTCACCAAATTTAGATTAATAGATCTATTAGAGTGTCTAAGTAGAATGACCTTCATGAAGTCTGAAAAAGCATGTGGATACAAAAACTTGAGGATTAGACACTTAGAATTGAATGTTACTTCTTTTTGCCTTCCACAACCTTCTTTTTTTTCCCTCTATTTTTCTTTTATTCTTTTCCCCTTAAGAATTTGTTTCTTTCTCACTCACAATTGTACAAACACAGTACAGTAACAGCTTTGAACATAGAAGCCTTTACCTGTGGCCTTGCAGTGTTGCAACAGACAGAGGTTTTTTCAATATAAAATAGACTGAAATCCCCATCTATAGGTTCTGAGTGTCCTGGCAGTCACTCTTTTTGCTTTAAAGACAGAACCAACATGCAGTTCAGCCTGGTCATTGTTTCTCTGCTGGCATTTTTTTGTCACATTGGCTTATAGGATCTTCTAGGATCAATCATTTGTGACCCACAGATAGATATTGCTATGGGGAAAGGCTCACCTGTGCCTCCTACCACTGCATTTTTTTACTGACTGTCCTATGGTGTCATCTCTTACTGATGAGCTCTCAGCTATTCATTCCATCCTCTGGCTGGATAATGAATTATGAGGTAGTTGATGGGTTATTCAAATCGTGCTGGTCTGGCATCAAGTGATACCATACACCTCCATCCTTTCTTTTTTGTCTTACCATTTTCTGCTAATTACTTGCATTAGTGAGAGTAAATCGACTTCTTCAAAAATATAAAGAGTTAAAGAGCTCTTGGGTGTCTGCCTGTAGATAATGTTCTATGTTGAGCAAGATGCAGAACCATGGATGTGAAGGTTTCTATGGATTTGGAAGAGACTCTTCTCCTAGCCAGCATCTGCGAGGCTCTACCTTTGGCACACTCTTGTAGGATGCCAGCGATTTCAGTAGTCCAAGGGTCAGATGACACCAGCAAGGTGTCTGTCTGCTGGTACAGCTCACAGCTTTGGGAGGACCCTGTAATTGTGCTGAAACTGAACTTTTTTACTCTGTATTTCTGCAGTATCCTTTGTACACAAAGGCCCTATGCTGCAAGCCAAAATTTTTCAACCTTTGCTGCTGGCCTTTAGTTGTGTTCAGGTAAAAGTGGACAAATCCCATTGATACTAAGGAAAGTTTTGCCCTGGTCAGATTCCAGGGTCCAATCCAGTAACATGTGTTGTACAAAACAGAGAGAGGCTAGCATGTGATAACAGGACTGCACACACTTGAACTTTTCAGCAAAGAAGGAGGATTAGGTTGAGGCCACCCTCATTATTTTCCCATCTTTATGATGAAAGAACAGGTTGGGTACTAGTATATCTGAATTTGAAAAATACGTCAATGCAATGTATTTCCGATGAGTCTTTTAAATATCTGGAGTAAAAACAAGACGGGCACTTTGTTGCATCTTTATTTTAATCAGACTTTCATTTTTAAAAGTTGCAAGAATACAAGCTTGATTAAGCTAACCCTACTGAGCTGGCCAAAGAGAGAGACAGTTATTTCTCCTCAGAAGCACAGTAGGAAATGTGTAACTATTAAATTTCAGTTCAGACATTTATATCTTTAAATATTTGCAGTGGAAAACCAGGTTAGAACCCAAGAATATGTTATTTCTCAAACTGAAATAAGATGCCTTTTATCAAGGGACTAGCAAGAGAAAAACTAAATAAATCTCAAAACACAAGACAAGGCACCATTTCTGCAACAGCATTTCTGATTGGCCGAATCACCATGAATGAATGTTGAATTTTCTGCCTTGTTCTGTTCCAGAGATTGAAGGCAGCACTGACTCATCATCCTGCCGCCATGTCAAATGGGAATATGAACACCATGGGCCACATGATGGAAATGATGAGCTCGCGACAGGACCAGACACCGCACCATCATATGCACTCACACCCTCATCAGCACCAGACACTGCCACCTCATCATTCATACCCACATCAGCACCAGCATCCGGCACACCATCCTCATCCTCAGCCTCACCACCAGCAGAACCATCCCCACCACCACTCCCACTCGCACCTTCACGCACACCCGGCACACCACCAGACCTCACCGCACCCCCCGCTGCACTCGGGCGGACAAGCACAGGTACACCTTCATGTCCTGCTGCATCGCTGAGTTTTGCTCTTGGGTGGACTTAAAGCCTGATCTCTGTATTGTTACTTCTTGCATGCATGTCTTGTTAGATACAAGCCCCTTGGGCTGCTTGTAAATGTCTGCTAATGGTGATGGGGATGCTCTAACTTTATTTAGAAAATGGAGTGAAGCAACAACTTGTTTTGCTGCCTAATTTCCTAGATAGTTGTAATTTCTTACTTTATAAGGAACTCCAAGTCTTTTCAGTGCTCTGAGCTCTGCAGATTGCCACATATACTTTTATGGATGAGGTTTATTACAGAGATTGGCATATTATATATGTTGCTTAATGTGGTTGAACCTGAACTTCTCAGGCCAAGATTTAACAAGCTGTGTGAGTTATACCTGCAGAAATACATAACAAAATCTTTAGTGAAATGAAATGGCACTGGTGTATGTGGGTGTGTGTGTGGGGGTGTGTGTGTGTGGCCGGGGTGGTATTCAAGACTGTAGATATTAGAGGTAGTTCTAAGTTAGGATACACTGGCTTAGAAAAGACTCAGTTATCCAGACCCTGTGAAGAGGACAGACATCTGCATAGTATGAGAGAAAGATTAGCTGTGAGTGCAGGCAGTAGTTGGTGCATATTGTGGCAGGAGAAAAAGGAGGATGAAGCCAGTCCAAGGAGAGAGATTTAAACAAAGAAGGCAATTTAGACTTGAATTCATGTGACAAGTCAGTGAAGGTCTCCACTGAATGAGGTGGAGGACTCAATTTTTTGGACCAGGTATATCGGCTTCAGCAATTTGGATAATTTGATATGTGAACTGAATGTTTCTTGAACTAATGACCTAGTGAGTACAAACTTTAGCAGAGTCATTTTTAAGAGGAATTCTATTAATGTCTTAAGATGATAGGCTTCTGCATCAGGATCGCACAAGAAAAAAAAGCTCTGGGGGCAGTTACTGTAACATGTCAGGTCTGGAGAGCAAAGTTAAGGAAGACAAGCAGGCAGTGCATGGAATGTGAGGACAAAGAGGAATGCCAGCCATAAGAAGTTCAATCTGTGAAGTATTGTGTCGCTTGCAAATACCTTTCAGACAAGCTCTTAGAAAACATTAAAGAAAATGGGAGTATTTGGCTGACATCCCAGTGTCCCACAACATTAACTATTTACTAACATCTAGCTTTATTACTGCAGAGTCTGCAAGCACATGGATTTCCCTAAAGTATTTACTAATGTAAAATGAATTGTCAGCTTTAGAGAAACCGTCTAAGTAAGAGCAGCGGACTCCCCTGTGAGAAGATGTCCAGAGCTTTCCTAAGTTTACTTCAGTTTTTACTTTGTGAATTCAATTATTTTCCCATCTGTTAATGAGTTATTTTCCTTAGAGTTGTTTAAAAACTACAATAAAAAGACATCATCTCATATCAGAGAAACCAAAAGTGACCTGATTGCTGTATTGGAGATCCCCGAGAGAGTAAGGATAAAGTTGTGCTTAGCCAACTGAGGACTCCATGGATGAAATGGGGGAAGTCACTTAACCTTCATTGAGGGGTTGGGAGGATAAACATGTTAATGCAGTTCAGGGCATCAGATCCCGTGGTATGGAGCACTGCTGCAAAACATCCACAGCACCACTTTAAATGGGTGAGGAGAAAACTGCCATGGAAAACAGCTACCATGGGAAACAAACCTCACAGTTTTAAGGATAAGATCAGTGAGCCAATGGCCCTCCTGTAGAGCCACTTGAACAGGGACCTTGACTTTCTTACCCAGTTAGGACAGTTTAAATTTCTAGTGCTTTGTATTCCCTGCTAGCTAGCACCACAAAAGACTCTCAGGCAGAAGAGATACAGGCACCAGGGTGGGTGGACTGACTGGCAGCCACAAAGCTGTGTCAGGGTCACCATGTGTCCAGCACCACACAGTCGCTGAACCCGGGTCTGTGCAGTCAGATAAGCTTTGCCATGCACAGTATGTCACTGGAGGCAACAGAACCCATGGGGGATCAAGGAGATCTTCACCTTGTCCATGGGTGTGTCACCAAGGAGATTGGACAGAGGGTGATGGAGTAGGAATCCTGGGGTCAGTGGCTCCCCCAGGAAGCAGAGCTCTTGCTGTGCATCTGCTCCTCTGGTGCAAAGGCAATAGTGGTTTCTGAACAGATGCATTAGAGGGGGGGAAAAGAAGGGCTTTCTGAGTAATAACCACATAGTTTCTACTTTCAGAGCTCATCCATAGTCTCCATGGTAATGGCCTCTTTGGGGATCAGATTGCTCTAGCAGACTTAATTTTATGGTGTGATTTACTAATTATTAACCTCCTTATTCTTCTGAGCCAGATTCTTCCATTCCAAACCACCTGCCAAATGACAGCATGGTCCATGCTGCTGTAAGCTGCATACTCCCATGCCAGGACTGTTGTTATTCTACACTGTGCCCTTCTGTAATGTTAGAATTCATTTCATGCTTTTCAGCTATCATTTTGATACACAGGAGCCCAAGGACCTACGCTTTCATAGAATGAGTGAATAGGTATTAGTTTTGTGGTAAATTGCAAAGAACAGAAATAAATATTGGATCAGGCATAAAAGTAGAAATCACCTGCTGATAGTTACCGAGTTCTAGCTATGCTGCCTCAACTACTACAAAAATTATTCTGCATTGATCCTCTAAAGATTTCTTTACATCAAACTTTCCACAGCAATAGCTCAAGTGGAGTAGGGGTTTGGATGCTATTTCGTTCTCTTAGCAGTCCTATGTTCGTCTTCATCACAGATATGTGATTGGCATCCTCTAAGAAAACCAAAATTAACCCACCTTTTTGTATTTAGTTCATTTTCTTTCTTATGTCCTAGATAGGGCATCCTGCTAGAGAATGATGCTTAGATGGTTACTAAGATATAGTCTAACATATTTCAGGGTTAAGAGCTCTCAAGTAAGAGTCAGTTAATTATCCCATGTGACATTATTAGTGGAATAGTGGCAGCCCTTATAATTAGTATCTTCATGAGATGGAGAGAAGATTCTGTTGTTCTGAAAATACACTCTGACTACCCAGAGACTGCCTGGTACATTCTGAAAACAAAATTGCTGACTAGTTATTCAGGAGAAAATGACCATATGAGAGGAATTAAAAAAAAAATTTGTATAGTTACATTTTTCTGCCTTTGTACCAGACTTCACTGAGAGAGTTAAGAAACAAGAATTTTTAAAGCTGAATGGAAAAGGAGCAAAAAGGAAAAAGAAACCATAAATAACAGACCTCTGAAGTCTCTAAAGGTGTTATGTGTGAGAATATGAAAGGTCTTTGATGAGATGTAGACATTAAAAGGTACTTCTGAGACCTCTGCACTCAGACATATTGCTAAAGAGGCAGCATGCCCAGCCCTGGTGGACAGGGAGCAGCTGGAATCCCTTGGCAGCGATCTCCCTGCAGAAGCCAGGGGCTGCTGGTGAGAATGGGGGCTGTGCCCACTGCAGCTGCCATGGACCTGGCACTCCAACCCTCACTGTGGACAGGGTGTTGAAGATTTTATCAGCAAACATACGGAGTTCATGCAAGCTGAAATTTTAAAAATCAATCAGAAAATGTGGTGGCTCATTTATTTTTAGAAGGTTATTCTTTAAATTTTTTTTTCTGCTCCTGTGAGAGACAGATTCCCTGACAGTGCAACATGGAGCTGGGAATAAATTTGGCTTTATGCAAAAAGCGTTATCAGATGTACAGAATAATTACACATATAATTGCCACTTTAATTGCCACAAGTCAGCTGGGGGAGGGAGAAAAGTAGTTCTAGACAGAAAAGCCACCTCAACTTCGCAAGACTCAAGACGATAGTATCATTTTAATTGAGACAGACAGAGGTGTTAGGCAAACATGTTAATTGCAGCAATTGAAATTCAGGGCTCAGTCTGACAAAGCACTGAGTAGGTCCACTCCCTGGAGTCAAAAGGAAGCACCTTGGAGGTTTGGGCGTTTGCCATAACAAGAGGGTTAATTTTGAGTGAACAATTCAAGTTTCCAGATTGTTCCAGACTGTGCGGAAGTGGCAGCAGCAACGTGAGCTGAGTGTGAGCAACAGGATCCATGGATTGAGTTCCCAGACCTCAAGCAGAGGGAGAGAGAGGATGTCTCCAGAGCCCCATATCCTGGGTGCCACAGAGAGGCAGGAAAGTAGTCCAAAAGTCTATTCCCAGGCAGTGGAACATCAAATCTGGTGCTGGTTCCTGACAGGGACATGGGAATGTTCCGTCTGCCCAGGAGTCAATCAGAGAATAGTTTACTTGGGGCTGCCCCCACCATGCACCTTTTCACTAATATTGTGGGCCAGTTACTCTCAGGAGCAGGATCAATACGCCCCTGCACTTGAAAAAGCATGAATACATATTTCTTCCATAGTTTTGTAGCAGTGGGCTGGATGTGGTGTGCTTCTACTCTCAAAGCCAGGGATAAATTGAATTTAAAAAGTATAGCATCCACAGCACAGAGGTCAAACAGAAACTTCTGATAAGAGGAATATCCCTTCTCCAAGCAGTGCAGGGATATCAAAACACAGGTTCATACTCAGGTACCTAAATTCTTTCTTTGCTCCTGAGGGGCAGTGAGGTCTGCTGGCCTTGTGTGATCCCAGCCCACAGCTTTCCAGCTCCATGCAAGTGCAAAGAGCTCTGCAGCTCCTGTCTCCAGAAATGGCAAAGACTGAGGTGGAGGTGGTAAAGCTTGGGAAATAGAAATGGCCTAAAATTTTGGAAGCAATTGGAGGTGGTGGGGGAGGAAGAGAGACACAGAAATTAGGCCACTATAGTCCTTTCATTTAATTAAAACAGATTCTGAGAGAAATGGGACAGTTCAGGTTGGAAATAAGTGGTGGCAGAGAACGCATGTAAGTGAAGAAATAGGTGGTGGCAGAGGATGCATGTAAGTGAATGTTTTTAAGAACGCACTCAAG
Source organism: Picathartes gymnocephalus (assembly GCA_013390045.1). Lineage (NCBI taxonomy): Eukaryota > Metazoa > Chordata > Aves > Passeriformes > Picathartidae > Picathartes > Picathartes gymnocephalus. Next base: position 112,072 of record WEKY01012253.1, read on the forward strand.
GGGGAAAAATGTTCAGAGGCCCATATCAAAAAAATCTCTCCATTGACCATGGTCAGGATTTGCCAGCAGCTACTTTCAGTGGCATCTGGTGCAACTTTTGACTTGAGCCTGTTGCAAACTTTGCTGGGGAGCAAGCCGAGTGTGTGAGATTTCCCTTCCCATTTCAGCATCCCCCTCTGTGACTTCCCCCCCAGGCCACCCCCTGCAAAACCTCTTCTTGCCCTGCAGGTTTCGCCGGCAGCGCAGCAGATGCAGCCCACGCAGACGATACAGCCGCCGCAGCCGACTGGAGGTCGCCGGAGGAGGGTGGTGGATGAAGACCCAGATGAGAGGAGGCGAAAATTTCTGGAAAGGAACCGAGCCGCTGCCACGCGCTGCAGACAGAAGAGGAAGGTCTGGGTGATGTCACTGGAAAAGAAAGCAGAAGAGCTCACCCAGACAAACATGCAGCTTCAGGTGCGAGCCACTGTCTGTGCCCCTGAAGACACAGAGGGGCTCTTTGTGCTTGACTGACGGTGCCTTTGGGGCTCCACACAGTCAGCTCCTAGCGGGAGCTCAGGCATAATCAGTCTGTTAATCAAGATGTGTGTGCTTCAATTAAAGAAATAATTACATTTTAGTGGGATAAGCCAGGAAAAAGCTGTCTTGGGATTTAGAAGCCTTCACTAGATGGAGTTGTATTTATTTTCTTTCCTTGTCACTGCTTTTTGTGGGGATTTTTTTTTTTTTTAGGTGCCATTAACATGACTGTAAAAAATTTCTTCAGAGCAGGGCATGTAGTTAAACCCTCATTCAAAGCCAGTGACACAGAAGCACAAATAGATCAGTCTGTCAGTGAGGAAAATGAACTGGATAGAGGAAAACACCATGAATATGATAATAAAAGCCTTTCTTGCAGCGCTGTCCTTCTTAAGGTAGGCACAGTATTCCTGCTTCATGCAGAGGTGTGCCTATGTGCTGCCAAGGGTAGAAAACCATTTGTAGAATGGCACTCCTCAAAAACATTCTCCCACAAAACCCAGAGGTGTGAGTAGCACCCAGGCACTGGCTGCAGCCGAGCTGTAGGTGACAGCAGTTCTGTCACTGAGCAGGGCAATATGGCCTTTGCCCCCACAGGTCTGCCCCCTGGCTTCATGCAGAGAGCCCCAGCATTTCCTGAGTAGACTAAAACACCGCCTTAAGTATCTCTGGTGCTGGGAAGTTAGTTCATTTGTCAGTTTGTCAGCAAATCTGGAAACCAGACTGCCTTCAGACTTTACAAAATAATGTCAATGACAAATGCCAACATAAATCCAGCACACAAGCACCTGAATGCCTTTTTCACTTGGTTCTTTCAAAGTTATGGAGCAGGTTTTGTGTTCTTGGGTTTAATCTTTGCGGAATAGCCTGGTTTAAGCTTTGTGGAATAGCCTGGTTTAAGCTTTGTGGCTAACCAAAGTCTCTCTTTCTTTTCTAGAACGAGGTTTCCATGCTGAAAAATGAGGTAGCACAGCTGAAACAGTTATTGTTAACACATAAAGACTGTCCGATAACAGCTATGCAGAAAGAATCACAAGGATATCTAAGTAAGTAGCTGGTATGTTTGCGCTGTCTCCACACTCCTCACAGGAAAGCAAACCTTCCAATTCTTCCCTCCAGAACCCCTTCCTGGTCATAATATCACTTGAACATGTCTTCTCAAACATCATCCGAGCCATCCAATCTCCTGCCCTTATTTATCCAGCCCTGCTCAAAACCAAAAAAGCCCCGGTTTGCATCTCACACAGCAGAGCTAGTCTTCCCCACCCCTCCTTTCGGCAAGGAGATGCACACGGATGGACGCTCGCTCCCCTGTGGAGGATCCTGCTTGAACTTACAGCTCCAAACCTGCAAGAGTCCTCCTGGGCACGGCGCTGCCAGAACCTTAAAATAACCCTCAAAAGGAAAGTTAAAAAGGAAAACATTACAGTCCCCTCCAGCGAAAATGGTACTGTGCTCTGACAGTGGCACAGACCAGGCCTGGCGCAGGTTTTCAAGGTTTGTTAACTCTTTTTTAACTCTCATCTTTCTTTTTTCTTTCCCCCCCCAAAAAAGTCCTCAGTTAACAGAGACAGTTAATCAACTCTTTTTAGTTGATACATTTTGTAAGTGTAGTAATTTAGAGACAAATTCTCTGTTTTGCTCTAGAACGGTTCAGAAGAGCCTCAGGGCTTGCTGGATTGTGACCTTGTCTTAAAATAGAGCCCATTTCTGTCTCCTCTGCATCACTATGCATCTGTCTCTTTAACAGTACTCAAAGAAAAAAATACATAATTGCATTACATGCCTATCAGCTGTTGCTCGAATTAGATTTTCTGTGCTGCAGTGCACTGCACTCCAATTTTGATTCTTGCTGGAACAAATAAAGCATTTAAGCATCCCAACTGATTTTAAAGACCTTAAGATATCAGACTTTTTATCCCAACATTAGTTTCAGTTATCAAGGTCTTGGACTTTTTTCAAGGTCTGAACTCCTGAAGTCAGGTTGATGTCAGAGAAGCTGGCTTGAAAAAAATAATGAAAACTAAAATAATCTCAAGACAAGGAGTGTTGAATAACTGTAGTTATATTTTGAAATCCTGGGACTTGTGCATGCTTCAGGTCATCAGTAGTTCCAAGAGTATCACCCAGCTTAGGCTTTTTACTCGGATGGAAAAATGAATGTGTGTTGTCTCTGTGCCTTCATTCCCCTCCCAGGTCCCGAGAGCAGCCCTCCTGCAAGCCCAGTCCCAGCTTGCTCCCAGCAGCAAGTCATCCAGCACAACACCATAACGACCTCCTCCTCCGTCAGCGACGTCGTGGGAAGCTCCACTCTCACCCAGCTCGCCAGCCACAGAACAGACATCAACCCCATCCTTTAAAAGTGGTTGTTCAGAAACTGCTGGGGGAGTATGGTAGAGTATCAAAGCGTCCTCTCTGCTAAGGACATTTGCAACCATAACTCAAGCCTGGAAGATTCCTCAGTTCTTGAAAGACTCTGGCTATTCATTTTTATAGTTATTAAAATGTCTTTTATACTTAGTTACATAAAAGGGAGTTACGCAATTAATATGCTATCAGCTTGAGAAATGCTTTGGTGCTTTCTCCATTTTTTTGGTACCAGTTACTTGTTTATAAACCTAACTGTTTCTGTACATAGTCATGTTTCCTTCTCACCAATCTAGCCTGCAGCCTCAGAAATACAAAGTTGTTTTAAACTGCAGCTTGTTAGCCAATGTGAGGCATGAAATGTATTAAACAGAGTCAAACATAGGTAACTAGGAGTAATTAGGCTATAAATATAGAGCGAGGGCATCTGCTGACAGCATAATAAAAAAGAGTTAGCGTTGTGCTATCAGCAGACTGTGTCTTGCATTCAGAACCTTTTTCACAGCAGTTATATAGGATGTGGCTTCAGGACAAAATCAAGCCCAAATAGCGTGCTCTTTTGCCTAGCCCTCCCTCTTCTCCTCTCTTCCCTACCCTGGCCTTTTTCTCCTCCAGTTATTCTCACACCTTCCTTTTCCCTTCCCTTTTCATTTCCCAGCTTTTTTTTTCTTGCCTTTTTTT
>WEKY01012253.1:115650-133081 GCA_013390045.1 Picathartes gymnocephalus
TTTTTTTTTTTTTCATTCCAAGGCTTTCTCACTTCCCTCTTTTTTCTCAAAGAATGGTAATGAACAAGCAAAAACTTCAAGCCCACCTAAAAACTGTCGGCACGGCTGCTGCTTTCACTAGCTCTTCACCCGCAGTTGGGCTGTGCCAAGCATTTGGCTTTTAAAAAATACAAATGCTCCTGATTTAGTGTTTTTAATAAATAGGGAAAGGCAAAACCAGCGCAACTGCAGGTGAAGCAGGGTGCTGAACCAGCTGTGTTGATGCTAGCAGCCCTGTAAGCTTCTGTGGTGCAGTAGAGGCATAGCGAGCAACACCTGAGAGTCACAGCAATTTTTTGCACTGCCAGTCATTAATGTAGGAAAATCTATGTAGTATATAATAATTCGGAAAAGTTCTGTTCCCTAACCTGGTTGTGTTGTTCTAGCAACGAAAGCTAACAGCCTCAGGCTTCATGGGCTATAAATGAGAAATAAATCAGTGTAATGGTTCTGAACAGTTGGAAAAATGCCATTTTTAATTCCCAGGGAAAGACCTGCTCTCTGCAGGCATTCCTTTAGACATACACGGACTGATCCCAAGCTGGCAGACAGTAGTGTAGCTTCACTGACTTTAATGGCACTTAACACCCGCTTACCATGGGTAAGGAATTGTTCTTTAGGATGCTAAATAATTTCCAGAAGGCACGCAGCAGCTAAAAAATGCTGCAAGAATGCCAAGTCCCACACTTGGGATAAAACACAGTCCTGCAGAGAGGGTCTGGAAAAGAGCCTTATGCCACAATTAAGGTTTTTGTTTGGACTCTGAGCCTGCCCCTCAGCACAACTGATTTGCATCCCCAAGTGGTCCCAGTGATTGATGGGAAAATCAGACAGGGATGATGCCAGTTAATTATGCTGGCTTGCTGTATATTGGGACCTGATTTTGTTCTCAAATCTGTCAGCGGCAAAACCTCCCACTGCTCACTCAAGGAGCAGGCTCCGAGCTGGTGAAAAATGTACAAACATTTTGAGCTACACCTTTAATAGCAAAATTCACATTATTCCCAGTAAATCCTCTAGCCCCGAAGACACTTTGTTCTGAAACAAAGCTCTCTTCCTCAAAGACTGTATCTTTGGTCTTTAGAGGAGTCATGGGTTTTAGAAGGGTGGGTCTTCTTCATACTGGAGGAAGAGTGAAACAACTGAAGTGTGAGCAGGCACTGTAAGGAGAAGGGCCTGTCTGGAAGGGAAAGCAAATTTCTGAGCATCATTCATTGCCGAATTAGTTCTTATGTTGGTGACTAACTTTTTATCAGTATTCTTTTCTTTAACAGCTCACTTTCCATTTATGCAAATACATTCAAAAGAAGATTTTTAATGTACAGTGTAAATCTTGACTTGATTATATAGTCTAAGAACCAAAAAAAAAAAATTACGAAAAAATACAAATGTAAAGGATTTTCTATTATATTTTAGAAAAACATATACTTTTAAAGTGTTTTAAATACTGAATCTATAATTTTTTTTTTAATCTCCAGTTGTAATATGTAAATGGTTTTGCTTCATCATGGCTCCCAAGAGAATTTTTTTCAAATACGCAGTCGAGAAAAATGTTCCAGCTGAGTATCCACGATGTAAAAAACCCAGATAAGCATTTCCCCTACATCTGAATTTCATCATTCATCAAAAAGGAAATGCCATTGCAGGGTTAACTTAAACAACTTTCCCTCTATATGGGTAGCACTTAAATACATTAAAAAATAAAAATCAAAGTTGTTGGTAATATTAGATTACCCAGTTGAGCTACACTGCACTAGAATTACGGTTTAGCTTAATTTTATTCAGTCTCCTCAATTAAAATATTTAGCTGTTAAAATGAAAGCCTCTACATTAAAAAGAAAAAAAAAGGAAAAAATACAAAAACCTTGCCTAAGTTTTGTTAAATTCAACAACTTGACAGATTGACTGATGTGTATTATATATAGCTCAATTATTTCTTTTTTTAATGCTAACTAGGCAAGCCAACCACACATGTTGGCCTAAATGTGTAATTACAATGAAATGTCTCCTCTCTATAGTATTGGCCTTTAGGTATAATCCTTGCTAGTGATGTGGAAATAAGTAAAGGATGAAAAGCTATTTGCTACTGCTTCTTGTAACTCTGTCACAGGTTCACAGGCCAAGAAAATATGCAGCATATTTATATCGGCTGTATCATCAGGAAAAGGACCAACCGTACCAGGCACCTTACAGTATTCATCAGATTTGCTTCCACATTAAAATATTCTTGTTTTCCAAGGGAGTGATCCTGCAGCCTTTCGTCATGTTGCTGGTCCAACTGGGCACTGGAGGGTGCCTGAGCAAGGGCTGCGGGAGAAGCCCCAGCCCTCTGCCTCCAGGATGTCCCTCTGCCATGTGGTCAGTGGCAGCAGTCTCTTCCTAAGCACATCACTCTAAATGCACTTCCTGGGCTCTTTCCATCAAGGAGGACTCCTGCTTTTCCATGAGCTACTTCTGGAGACTGCTTCACTTTCCTCTTGCCCTGCCAATCCAGCCTGTTGCTGGGCTCACCAGTCTCTGTGCCCTATCCCACTGCCAGTGAAGGACAACTCAGACCACTTCCGTTATCCACTCTCCAGAGCACTCGCAGGGTGGTGAGCCTTGGCCGGTGCCTTGCTCAGGAGGAAGTGTTGCCATCATCTCGTGTGTGTGACGTTGGAAGCAAACTGGAAATCTCAGCCACGGACAACTGCAATACTTTGATCAGAAAGAAATGATGCTGCGATCCAGCTCCAGTGCCCCCAGCCCCCCACTTCCCCCAGTCAATTTATGCAAGCCATATTCATAACTCTGCCTGTGGGAGACAAGTAGTTTGTGTGCTATCATGGTGTGTTTTATAAGGACAATGATGATGAGGATGATGATTTATGGAGGATTTCACGCTGTTGGGAGTTAATTCCTGCTACGAAGCTAAATGTCTGCTGCCCATATTCTGAGTAGTGGAAAGTCAGTGGTTCAGTGCCTCAGTGCATGTGGATTTAGTGTTAATGACTCAGTCTTGTTAACAAACAAGCCAGCTATAACTGTTGTTAAATGCCCAACTTTTGAGGATTCATATTTTTTTAAGCAACAATATTTAGTGTTGAAAACTAGCCTTTTAGTTTAGGAAAATGTGCTTTTTAGCAGCTAATATCTTTTTTTAAAAAAAAGCGTATAGAGTGAATTTAAGAAAATTCATGAGGACCAAAGCAATTTTAAAACAGGAATCTATTAATTTAGTATTCACATAGAATTTTATAAAGTATTTATTAATAAATGTTATTTTAACACATTCCATTTGAACAGCATTCTTGTACAGAATCTGTTTGGTTTTTTTTTTTTTTAAAGTTACAATATTAGTTTTGCAATAAACTACTCTAGGTGTGTGTGCATCTTAATCTTGCAGGGTCTCAAGCAGCAGTCATCCATCTAAGATGGAAAAGTTTGCTGAGGTCAGTTGTACAGAAATTCCTAGAATTAAATGATTTCCTTAAAGCAGCATCTGCTTTTTTTTCCTTCTTTTCTTTTTTCTTTTTTTTTTTTTGTAACAATGAAACAAATTATAAACCTTCACTTGTTTCCATTGTATTGAAAAATGTACTTTCTCGTTTTAGAAAGCATGAGTCAACATAAAACTGGAAAGCCTATCTTTTTTTTTTCTGCTTTTTTTTTAAGGCTGATTTTATACATCACCACAGAAGATCTAACCCCATCCTCATTTCTTGTCTAATATCACATAGTGAGTTGCACTATACTGCCTTATCATTGCCTCTTCAGTCTTACTAAGTCTTACTAAGCAGTGTTCCTTAGATTTAGACCACTGAAGCTCCATTATACATCAGAGAAAATTACTGGAGGGGGAAGAAGAGAAAAAAATTGATCTGTAGACATAAAACCTAAACTGTGCCTATAAAACAAAACCAGTTACAACTAATTAGTATCTTATTTCTACACTTCAATTATTTATATTCTTTTAAAATTGCACTTTAGCTCTTGCTCTCTTTCTTGCTCTCCCTTGTTGAATCATTTATAAATACTCTTGTAAAAGTTTTGCACCAGATACATTTATATGCTTTCACTGGTGGCATATCTACAACTTGTCTCTCACACCTGCCCAAGCGCAGAAGCTGAGACCAGCCAGTCTGCAGTGTGACTTAGACTTTACACCCTCTTCATGACAGCATATAAATGTTTTATTATGCAATGTGTGTGATGTGAGGCGGCATCTAAGCTACATTTATAATCTCTCATCCCAAGAACCAAAGTGTCCTGTATATCACTAAGTCAGGAGACTGGCTCTGCGGTGCATTGTGATGCACTTTGACTGTTGTCCAACTCACAGTAGCTGCAAAGCTGCAGTGGTTAACAGTGGCCATGCTATGTATTAGAGTTTTGAATCAATAAAATATGTTGCCTTATAACTTGACTAGGGACAGCACCTTTAAAAAGAAAAAAAAGAAGAAGAGACAAAAAGCTTCTAAGGACAAATAAAAGCAATAAAATCTCAAGCGATTTGAACACCAAAAAAAAAAAAAGGTTCAATTTTTCAACATCTGAAACAATCATCCTACTGCATAGACAAAAGAGACTGTTTACATCCATAACCTCTTTCTGGTTTTTTTTGGGGTTTTTTTTAGAGCTTACAGTTATCTCAGTTTTATCAGTGGCTTTACACTCAAGAGCTAAATTGTTCATCATTATTGGTATTCCATAGCTTTCAAAACGACTTTATAGCAAATCCTAAACTGCACGAGGCCAAAAATGTCAGTGTTCACACACACTCAGAGGCAAGATTGATTCCCTAAGTGGAAATCTGATCCTTTCCCAGGCTCTCCTTGGACTGGAATCAATAACTGCAACTCGTTATATTTAGACCAATGTGTAATACCTGGGATTCAGGATCTCCAGTTCTACATTTATGCAAGTTAAATGTTAGTATTGCTGAGTTTCACCTGGTGGAACTGTTCACAAAGCCCACGGTCAGAGCCTGCCATCTGATGCTGTGAGGGTCTTGGACCCAAATATTTTTCTTGACTAAAAATCTGTGTGACAGCCTTCTGAATGAAGACTGAAAGCTCCTTCAAGCTTTGCAGAAACTGCAGCAGTGTCCTGGGGTGAGGGAGGTGGGAGGATTGATTGGGCATTTCAAGGTAAGTGTTTTCCTTTCTGGAATCTAGGAAATTTCAGAGAAATATTTTCCCCACCCCACAGAGCTGAGATTGCAAGGAGTTCCCTGACAGAGATCACCTTTTTAGCATGCTTCCACAAGATAAACTGCTTTGCACGAAAGGTGTATTTGCCCTTCTGAGTAAGAACAATTGCCACTGAGAGTTTTGCCAAGGACTTATCATTGGGACCCAAGTGTTTCCCAGCCCATGGCTGTGAGCTCTGTATCCCTCTCTGTAGCAGCTCTCTTCAAACACTGGGTAGCACTCATCAGTGAACATTGCTTCTTTGGACTATTGCCATTGTCCTGGTTTTAAGGAACTTTTAGCACTGCTTGGAGTAAGCCTAAACTATCGAAGTTTATATATAAATATATATATATATATATATTATATTAAAAAAAAAGGTGCTGTCACAGTAAGTTTTGGGCTTGAGGTTGTTTGTATTGTATGCAAAGGTTTTGTGTTTGTATGTCTGTTTGTTTTATTCTGTAAAGCAACCACCTTCCTTACTGGAGGGAGATACTTTTTTTTTTTTGGTACATAAATGTAAATACTTGCTGCAGCATTTAATATGTTTAATTTTATGTTAAGCTTTTTGTTGCATTGTGAACCCATTATTGTTACAAATGGACAATGAGTTCATTGAGACTGTTCAACTAGGTCAGATTTTTACATCTCTTTTCTAGCTAGAAGAGAAAGGAATTTTGTGCATTTGTACAAATGTTAATAATATCACTGCAATTCCAATATAATAAAGCACTCAAATACAAGTAATTCCAACAGTTTGTCTGTATCTATACTCCAGACATTTTACCATACAGATAACTCCTGCAATTAAACCAAGCTACTCTTCACTGATTTCTATTATGACTTAGAACCCCTCATCTTCCCCCAAACTGGAGGAGGACCACGGTGCAGGGCACACTCCTGACTGGTGGCAGGAGCAAGGCGCTGTGCACAGCTTAGGGCTCACCATTGTCCTCTGGCAGCTGAGGTGACTTGGTAAGAACAAGTTCTCTAAACTTCCTCCAAGCAGGGAGGCTGCAAAGCCTCAAACAAAAAGACTTACGTGGAGGAGCCTGACATGAGGCCACCGTGTAAGGATGAGACAAGCTGTTACTTTACTTTTCCTTGCAGCTGGAGTGTGCTTGTATCAAAATACACTCCATGCCTGTTATCCCGCCAACCTCTCCTCTTGCCAAAAGCTGCCTGGAAATGGATTTCCTGCTGGGCTAATTAGCTCTAATTGTGATGCCCCTGTTATCTTGCCAACCTCGTTTCTCACTATAAATTGGTCCAATACAGACCTTGGCACAATAATGCATAAACTGTAATCTAAAGTTAGTCGGGATGAACCCATCTCTCCGGTGGGAATTAGATTAGCTGTAGATTAATGCAACTTGATGTCTTGCTGGCAGTCCCAGAGCGAGGGCCTGACCCAAGTGGTGCAGCCTCGGTGACAAGGACCAGCCTGCCTGTGAGCACTCCGTGCTGGTGTCACGCTGCAGGATATCAGCCCCACGCAGTGAGACTGTGCAGCTCCCTTGGGGGCCCTGGCACAGTCACAGCTTTTGCTGCTCTCCCCCCTGGTTTTTAAAAGGCTAAATCTAGCCAAGAGCATTCACCCTCCTAAAATGGGTAGGAAAAAGGCAGAGCCATGCTCCTGTTCCCATTCTCCCCATGTAAAAGTTGGAATGTGGGGCAGTGGATGCACATGGCTCCCTCTTTAAGGGAGTACAGCAGACATTCTCCCCAAACATCAAGACATGGCATTAGCTGGATCCTCTTCTGAGGTCATATACTCCTGCACCGCCTTTAAAGCAGGGATGTCATGCCACTGCTTAACATGTATTTATACAGCAGGGCTCTTGCTCTGGGGCCAAATACTGGAAGAGGATCATCATATCTGTAAAAATAGGTCCCTCTCATGAAGACATATCACAGGACAACTTTATTGTCCACACAGTTATATTTACACCTGACAGTATGAGCTAAGTAACATGTATTCAGGCTGAGGTAACACTGCCCTTTACAGCTGATTCATGATTTCCCAAACCTGATCGTAGTATTTCTTCCTCTTCCAAGCAGTCCACTGTTACTGTTGCTCTCTCCAGGCTGGTCTGGACATCATAACAAAGTTATTATTAGCAACAAAATGAATCAGTGTGAGCACAAGCTCTCTTCCTTCTCCTTTGCAGGGATGCAGCCAGAACTAGACGAACCTGAGGATGCTCTGCATCAGCAAGAAGGTTGCCCCAGCTTATACTAGTCAGAGCAGTGGTACAGAGACACTCCTTCCCTCTGTCACACCAGCCTCCTGTGCTTTGGCTGGACCCACTTTGCTCCTCAACATGACCCAGCTTTTTCCTGAACCCAGGCCACAGCCTCAGCTACTTGCTGTAAGGGCACTCAAAACCAATGGCAATGTAGCACAGAGTTCAAGCAGGGATGATAAGCACGCACAGAGGACACTGTACCCAAGGGCATTGGCAAAAATCAGGCACCATAACAGAGCAACAACAGCAATCTGGAGAAAGCAAACATCTCCCCAGAAAAGGCATGTGGCACTAGGAGAGGCTGGTGAAATCCCATGAATCCAGATGTAAACAGACCCAAGAGCTGAGAAATTGGAATTGAACTGGTGCTAGAGAAACCCTTCAGCAGGAGGATGGAAAAACAGGCAGACATGAGTGCTTTTTTAAAAGTGATTTTTAAAAAATACTGAAATAGAGGGAACACTGGACGTGCAAGAATGCAAAGTTCTTCACTATCAGTATAAAAGAGACAAAGCATGTCTGATCTCCTTTTCGAGAATCTCCCCACGTGCAGCCCTTGGGGACAGGCTCAGAAATTATGTGGTTGGTTAGGTCCCCTCATTAGCAACACCTTCTACACACGGCTGTAGCAAAGACTTGCAGGACAGACCTACCTACCTACCTCTCAGCTTTCCCTGCCCACCTGGAGCCAGCACTGTCTAGCTGGAGGCAGACAATGGATGGTTTAGAGGGAAAACCAGTTTTCTTCTCCACAATAGCTACTGGCTGCTGAGGCCCCACTACAGGAGTCTCCAGCTCTGGGACTACCCCTAGAATGAACCCATTACACCCACTTCCTCTACGCTTTACTCACAGGCATTTGTGAGCTTGCACACAGGGAACAGGCACAAGATAAATCAGTAACTGAGGATCTTGGACTATATGCTCAATTCTTTGGTCTGCTTTGTTATTTCAATTGCCCTAACTTTGTTTTTTGCCTCTGATCTGCTGTGCTGCAACAGGGACATATGTTTTAGAGACTCTAAGAAGGGCATTAGTACTGCCATGAGCTTAAAACTCTCTTTCTGCAGCATTCTTGAGCACTATTTTTCCTCCAGCCTGCTCTGTTCTCCAGCAATACAATGCCACAGTATGAGAATGACCCAGTGAAGCTGATAAAATATTTAAGACACGTGTTCTGATTGTGTTAGGTAAGCAAATACCACAAGAGTCCAACCATTAGTGAACCTGATCAGTCCATTCCCCCAGGACATGCCAGCAGAGCAAGCCAGAGTAGTCTGAAGTAGAAGTAGTCTGAACTAGAGGCAGCTGCCTTTCCCAAAAGAGAGGGAAGCTTGAAGGTGTATTTTGCAGAGATGAGGAGTTTTCAGCCTGTGGGTCCTGCTCTAAAATCAGGTAAAAGAGATATATAGGTATATAGATAGGGAGACATAAATTTTATAGATACATATTAATGATATATAGATGCAGACAGCAGAGATGTGTGCCTGTGTATGTGTGTATACAGCAGGTCAGCAGGTGTTTTCATAGGGCATTGCATTCAGCTGACAGCACGTCAACTTAAAAGAAAGAAAAATATTTGACATAACTGGCCAGTTCATGTAGGAAATTGAGTCAAGAAAAAATAAATAAAGGCAGAAACTGATTAGTTTAAATTTGGGGCCCTCTGGATTATAATGGATCCCATAGGAAGACAGGAGGCTTTGTATGGAAGGACGCTATATCCTCCTTGCACTTTCCCTTTTGTTTCACTAATCATTTTCATTCTGTTATATGGTGGCTGAGCCAATTCCAGCTTAGTAGAAGTTTTTCTTAGCTTCAAGAAGCTGTGCAACAAAGACAACACATGGATAAGAAAGAGGAACTGTCCGCAGTGGGACACGGCTGTGGACTCTGGTTACACAGGGTTGTGTAGGGTACCACAACACCAGCCATTGTTTTGACTTGGGTTTTTTGTTGGTGTTTTGCTGTAGCTGCTCCCTGTACTTTGATCTATACGTTAAATTATCAGAATTAAAGCCAGGCAGTTTTCACAAGCAGGATGGGGAGGATGAGGAAGGAGTAGTTTTGCTACCAGTGTCCTGCTGTAATGGTGGTTGCCTTTAGAGGCAAGGCTTTACTAATATGGAGGAAGTGCAACCTGCACTGACTGACACCCCTTTGGTGCCCAATTCCTGCAATCCCAAACTCATCCCCTAGAATAGCTGAGGGACTATCAGCCCTGTGTGAAGGTGTTTCTGCTACCTCTTTGTGATAGTACTGTGTGGGATGAGGTGAGGGGCCTGGGGGAACACCCGCAGACCCACATTTCCACAGCAATACAATGTGGTAACATCCTGGCCATGCTGGCAGCAAGGTTTGCAGGGCTCCCACTATACTGACACACTTGGCACTGGCACTGCAAAAGCTGAGCTAAACCAATGCCCTGCCATTAGCCTGACTGTGCCTCAAGCCAATCTGACTGACTAAAACTAGGGTAAAATGCCGTGGAAAAGTATTTATCGCGTTGCCAGTGTAGCTAACTGGTGTGGCAAACCATGCAGCTCACTGTGTGCAGAGCCTGGCGAGGGCAGGCAGGACAGTGGGCAGGGAGTGAGCAGAGAACAAGGAAAGTGGTGGGAAGATGGCCAAAAAGTTTGTGAGTTGCTGCATGGTGAAGCTGTATTCCTAGGCTGAGCCCAGGGCACCAGACAGTAACTCAAGTGAGATGTTGTCTGCATCTTGTGCCATTAGTGGCAGTGGTTCTGCACCGTTGTCCCTGTGATGTTTACCCACCTGAGTGCACTTCTAGTGCTGATCCATCACCAAGGCTTGACCCAGAGTTGTCCTTCCCCTCTAAAGCCCATGAAGCCACACGGAGCTTTAAAACATGACCTGCTCTCTGCCTTCAAAGAGTCAGCAATCCTCACTCTGCAAGGACAGGGAAATGCAAGCTACTGATTACAATGTGTTTTTAAATTCTTTTTACAGTGAATTTCCAGAGTAGAACTCACATTTTTAATTGCTCAGAAAGACTTTATACATACCTCCGTGAGGGCAATTTCTTCTGTCACGTTATGCCTCATGTCACTCCAGGAGAATTGTACAAAGATCCTTTTTTGCAGCAGCAAAAACAGGTACCATCTTGATCTGCTCACAAAAACATTTCTGCTTTCCTTGCAAGTCTGTGCTGAGCAAGGGGAGCATGCAGGGCTGAGCCCTGTCAAGTGACAGTGCCACAGAAGGAAGCACAACATCCACACCCCTGGCACTCACAGCTTGTTTCTGGGACAGGAGGAGAATAGCCTGTTTTTCCAAATCAGAAATTAAGACCCGTTGGCTTGCTGAAGCCATGGAAGCAGTCAGAAACAAGGCAGTCCCTTTTCCAGTAAAACTCTACTTCTAACGTGGTATGAGAGCAGTAGGAACCCATCAAAGCTGCAAAGCAGAGCTCCATCACTGCTGTTGGGCTAATCGGAGCCAGCAGTTGGCAGGGAAAGCCAAGGACAGCTTTTAAATGCACACGGCGGAAAAAGGAATGAAAAATATTAATTTTAAATGGATCGACATTGGCCTTGGAACTAAGCAGGCAAGCATCCAAACCTGTCAGGAGGGAGTAATGAGGGCTTTTAAATTAGATGTGATCACCTATCTGCGGCTGTACAGTGTGTTCGCTGTGTATCCCTCATACCTTAGGGAGAACCCCAGACATGTGAGGTTACAAGTGGGCTGTCTGTCTATGTGCTCTTTCATCTGAAAGTTTCAAGTGCTTCTCAGGCTTTAATTTAGTGCCTTAATTACCCTGGGATTTAGGTAAATATAATTGTCTTCGTTTTTCCCAGCAGTACACAGAGAGGAATAGACTGACAGAGAAACCAGAAAGCGTGAGCACACCCCCCACTTTCCTACCCCCCCTTTCCTGCTCTTGCCAACAGCCCGTACATCAGGGCCTGCCAGGAGACTGCAGGCAGGCAAAACTTTACCTGCTGAAGGCATATCCATGCACTCCTTCCTAGGAACTGTAATCCTTGCCCTCAAGGAGAAATGAGCTGTTTTGCTTTCCATTTGTCTTCTTCAAAGCTCTGGCCAAGCTCGTCCTCATTAGGAGGCCATTAAAACACTGATGTTCTTCACATTACGATTTCCTCTTGGATTAGATGGGAAGATTTTTATACGCTGTGAAAAGATTCTCCAGTTCTGACATCTCCTTTTTTATTTGCCCAGACCAAAAGCTTGCAAGGAACAGGAATGGGAAACCATACCAGCATTCAAATAAAATGCCACAATCATCCACAGAGGCAAGAGGAAAGCCCTACAGTCTCATTAGCCAAACTTGCACATGGTTCTAATCAAACGGGTGGGAGGGAGACATTCCCTTGGCCACGGATACCAACGATTTTTTCCTTAAGTTCCAATTCTGTAACTCTTATTCATCCGAAGATAAACGGGCTTTTCAGGCAGGGAAAGAGGGCTTTGGGACTGGGCTCTAAGGCTTTTCATGTATTCATGAAGTTGTCACTTGCCTTTTACATTCAAATTCTGATGGGTCAGACTTCCTAGACGGTGTCTTTCAACACCTAATAACTCACCCAGCAAGCTCCAGTGCTAATACAGACGTCTTCTTATCAAGCTTGAGACTGAGGGGTTTGAGGATTATTTTAAAGACACTTTTTGGATTTATACTTAATCTGTCACAAGGATTATTTATGTGGCATTTCTTTCCCATTACACAGTTGAAAACATCACCTGTTTTAGCAGGAGATTTCTGGGGTGAGTGCAGAAATATTTTGAGGAATTTGGTCACTGCCATTCGCTAATGGAAAATCTAGTAACCGAAGCAGTTTTTTTAAAACCACAATAAATTTTATATTTGTTACTGCTGGATTCCCATTAAATGCATTAATTACAGGAATGTTTAATGAAAGAAGTTAAAAAAAACCCCCATCCATTATGTATAGAGCACTGTGAAAAACAAGGTATTCAGCAGCGTGTGCTCTTATATACTCTTAATAAAAGACCTTACCTTAAGGTAAAAACCCAATAAAATATGCTATAATGTGCTATGGGACCCACCATTGATTTACAATACATTTACTCCTTTAGCACTAAGCAAGTTTTGCACAATACACAGCCAGCTTTTATATATTTATATATAAGACCCGGTTTCTTCTCACAAAGATTTATTGAATTTCTCCAGAGCATATTCATTTTCTAAAAAGTCCTTTGTTTTGCTCTATATTCACTGTAATAAAGGCAACAATCTTCTTCCTGATTGACACCCGTGATATTAAAATTACAAAAAAAACGAGAGCTGATATCGTAATACTTTATATGGAAATACTACTCTGTAGGCTCTGTGAGACTAAATGCAAAAGGAGTTTTGCTAATATCTGGCATTTTGCAAAACTGCAGCATGTTGGGTGAGGTCTAGGAATACATGGCAAAATTATTGTGAAGTTCCAGTTTCTAATTCCTCCAAGGAACTATAAATGAGTAATTTAAAAAATAAGTTCGTACACCTTCTGTTCCCCCAAACTGAAATGATGAACATGTAAGACCCATAACAGCAAGTTCAATATAATTGCTGAGAAAGTTAAATTATGCATAACATAATGAACATGGGTTGAAATCCTTGAAGAAATGAAGGAGGATTCTCTGAAATGCACTTGCCAATCCTTTGCATGTCATCAAAGACTATTTTTTCAAGCACGATGTAATGTCTCATGATATAATGGAACAGTTCTCAGTGTTCCCTATTAGTCACACTGATTATTATGGTTGGCAGAGGGTCCCCTTTGCGTTCCTTCCTTAGAGGTACATTTGGTCTCCGATGCCCATTCAGCCCACTATAAAATTCAGCCCCCTGCTTTTAAAAGAGCCCCTTATGCCTCAGCCTCACCTGTCATAATGGGAGGGGAACGTGCAAGACGCTCGTCCTGCAAACCCGCACCAAGGGCCCATCCTGCCGCGCTCCGCAGGGTTTGCCCCGTGTGCACCTACACGTACACAGAGTTGCGGCCTACAGCAAAGCAAGTGCAAGAGCCTTTGAGAAGAAAATGCCTCTCGGCTTGCCTTACCCAACGGAGGAAGGTCAGGTTTGCTGAGAGCAAGTGTCGCCCTGTTTACGCGCACCTTTGGGGCAGCCGAGCTGGGCCCAGATGCTTCCCTGCCTTCCACAAGTCTCCCAGCTCCCGCACGGACACTGCCGAGGCCGCTGCCCCGCGCTCCCAAGCCCCAGGGCCGGCGGCGAGCGTGAGCATTGCACAGCCCCGCTCTCCCACCCCCTCACCTGCGGCCATCCCAGCCCGGCGGGCACAGCCCCGCTCCCACACGCGTGGGACGGGCCGGCGGCCGAGGCTGAAACCGGAGAGGCCCAAGTTCTGCACCATCTCGGGCAGGTGCGTTTGCCCGGCCCCGCCGCACGGGCCCTGCACAGACGAGGCATCTCCCCGGGCCCAAACCCGCGCTTACCCGGGACCGGCCGCGGGCAGTGCGGCACGGCGGGGCGAGGGACGCTGGGCGCACCGGGGCACAGAGCTGATGCGACTCGGCTCGGCACAGCACGGCCCGGCTCGACCCAACACAACAGGGCAGGGTAGGGCACGGCCCGGCACAACAGGGTACGGGCCGGCACATTTGGCTCGGCTGGTGCCGGCCCGTTCCCGGTGCGGCCGTGCCCCCTTGTGGCGCGGCCGGGAAGCTCAGGCGGCCGCCGCGCTGGTCCCCGCTCAGCCCGGCCGCGGCCGGGACCCGGCCGGACTGGCTTCGTTGGTGCTGCTGTTTTTCTTTCCTCGGTGTTTTCTTTCCCCAGTGGCTACGGGGCAAACTGCCCCCGTGACCTGATCCGACCGACAACTAATTGCTGAAGCCCCAGTAAAGGCAAAAGTTACTACCAGAAGGTCTGAAATTGTCTCCTCTCCGCGTCGGACAGCACCGTGGCTGCGTGGTCACTGGGTTTCATGGGAGGAGCAGACAGTGCAATGCGCTTTTTGCCGGAACAGGGAACCTTTCGTCACTTTGGTGGCAGACCCACAGGACACCAGGGTAGCAGCAACGGGGAAATGCTGCCCTGACCCACGGAATGGCTCTTCTTTCTCACTGCTGCTCTTTCGTCTGGGGCAGGGCACTGAGCAGCTCCATGGGTTCAAGGGGATAGCTTCTCGATCTACCTGCAAATCTCCCCAAAGAGAAACGAATGGCAATTGCTGTGGTGCTTTCTTCTTTTTCCTGTTTTAGAGCTGACAATTTTCAGCAAGAAACCGAATATGAGGCTGCAAGTGTAGGAATGTGTATGAAGACTTCAGCCAAAGAGTGAAAGCAAGAGAATTAAAAGTTATAAGTAACATCCTTACTCTTTATATATAATCGTGTGATCTTCAAGGTCCCTTCCAACCCTAATCATTTTATGCTTCTATGAAATATATATCTCAACTGCTTTCTCTGTGGACTACGCAGACTATTTCTGTTCTTGGCTTCAACCATTTTAGGAATTACAAATTTATAATTTGACGAGAAAATGCTCCATTGGAATAAAGCTCTGGAGCTTATTAAAGAGCACACACAGCCACATGCTGTGAATAATGCATCTCGCTATTCAGCACAGCCAGGACAGTCTTCAGCTTTCAGAAGCTTTTCCTGTTAAAATGCTAGCCCTGGAAGAACTTAAATGAACAGCACTGAGTGAGGTCTCTATGGAGGAGACAGCACAGCCTGCAGAGGGACACTGTGCATTGGGGATAAATGGCAGGGGTTTGGTAGCAGGCAATGCCCAGTGTGGAAGGAAGTCATGAATCACAAAATCATTAAAGTTGGAAAAGACCTCCAAGATCATCAAGTCCAACCATTAACCCAGCACTGCTGTATGACCCCTAAACCATGTCCCAAAGTGCCACATCTACAATTCTTTTGAATACCTCCAGGTATGGTGATTCCCTAGGCAGCCTGTTCCAGTGTTTGACCACTCTTTCCATGAAAAAAATTTTCCTAATATCCCATCTAAACCTCCCCTGGTACAACTGTCACTTGGTACTTGGGAGGAGACCAACCCCCACCTCACTACAATCTCCTTTCAGGTAGTTGTAGAGAGCAATTAAGTTCTCCCTGACCTTCCTTTTCTCCAGCCTAAACAACTCCAACTTGCTCAGACACTCCTCATAAGACATGCTCTAAAGCATTCACCAGCTCCAATGCCCTTCTCTGGACTCGCTCCAGCACTTCCATTCTTTATTGTAGTGAGGGACCCAAAACTGGGCACAGGATTCAAGGTGTGCCCTCACCAGTGCCCAGTACAGAGGTACAATCACTGCCCTGGTCCTGCTGGCCACACTGTTTCTGATACAGGCCAGGATGCTATTGACCTTCTGGCTGGCTCATGTTCAGCTGCTGTCAACCAGCACCTTTTCCTCTGGGCAGCTTTCCAGCCACTCTGCCCCAACCTGTAGCACTGTCTTGGCTTGTTATGACCCAAATGGAGAACCCAACAACTTGCCTTGTTGAACCTCAGACCATGGGCCTTAGCCCATCAATCCAACCCATCTGAATCCCCCTGCAGAGCCTTCCTACCCTCCTGAAGATAAACACTCCTTCCCGACTTTTCTCAGGGCTCTTAGTAATCAGAGATTTATGTTAATTGGAAATAAGTAATATAGTAAAAATTCCACAAATGGAGCCCATTTTGCCCATAACACCCCGAGCACATTATGCTGGCTGACATGAATAAGAGGGCCATAACCCCTTGTAACCCATTTGCACTGTAAATCCACCCTAGTACCACATGCCCTGCACTCACAATCTTGGAAACTACATTATTCATCACAAAAGTTTCTCATGCATTTCCAATGGTTTAATTTGTCTTTGGACCTGTATCTTATGGGAATCTGGTAAATTATCATTTAGGTGATTAAGGCTTGAGGCATCATTGGGAAGAGCAGGAACTGAGAAGAAACCCAAATCTTTTGGTCATATGGGACTTCTCAAAGAAGCCAGATAGATTTTGAATGATAGTATTTGAAAGCTTTCAGGCCATGTGCAAAGATTGCAGCCCAAAGGAGTGCTCATGCCTTTAGGTAAAACCACTAAAGCAAGGGGGTTTAGGAACGAAGAGAAATCTCTAATATCTGAATAAAATTCTGAGTTGCACACATTTTACAGTTAAATCATTGTAAAGTAAATAGGAAAGAAAAATGTTGTTACTACTCACCAGGAATTTTTTTTTTCCATTTTGCTGCATTTCAGCAACTCCTTTTTATTGAAGGGATCCTTAACAATGCAGCACAGCTTCTTCCTCCTTAATTCTGTTGTTTGGAGTGAAAACCTGAAGTGGAAAACCCAAACAAATAAAACAGCCCTTTTACTGAGAGTGGGTTTTGCTGAAAACTACTTCTAAAAAACAGTCATTAGGTTAAAACCAAAACTGAAGCTCTCCTCCTTCATACTCATACTCCAAAACAGTACAAAAGCTACCTGTGCAAGTGCTGATTTTTATGCTGGTGTTGAACTTTTAGTATCATGGGACTATTTGTGGTAGCGCAGATAAGCACACATGTGAGTGTTTGCAGAAACCAAGCTTATCTGCAGCCCCTATTAGCTGGATTCAGGGTGCTCCAGCAGACACACACTGCTTTCTCTCAGGAGCCACGGGGTAAATACCCTCCAAGTTTCAGATCTCCTTTTCCACTCTAAAGTTAAAACTTCAAAAGTCTGCAGTAAGGACCTTGGGGGATTAATGTAATTCGTTCTTTCCTGTCCAAGTTTTACATTGTGGGGTTATTACGCTGCTCACCACAACTGCAAGCTCTGGGCCAGAGACAAATGTTTCAGTTTATTTTAACAGAGTGTTTACCTTATTAAAGTAATAACAAAGAGGGATGATTGCATTAATTACTACATCAAACTAGCTGCCATGGCACTCCCCTGCCAACCCTCAAATCAATTAGTTGCATCTGTAAGTTAAGTGATTGAAGGTTTTTTATTATTATTCCTTCCCCCCCC